>WPIO01000072.1:0-95000 GCA_009760855.2 Cristatella mucedo | reverse complement strand
CAGTTCTCGAGCTATCTAGGCATTAAATGTCTAGCTGAATACATGAAACACGAGCTGGTGGATTTATAGTATCTGACCTACCATAAAATGCTAATGACACGTCATCCTTACACTGCTGTCTACATAAAGTAACATAAATATATCATCACGATACAGCGATTTTCTAATGCAGGTTTTAAAGAGGCCCATTGATCGGTTGGTAATTGATAGATACCGGAAGTATGTTATGGCCTGATTAATTCATACGGTTTTTGCAGGCTAGGTGAGGCTCTATAGTGCAGCACGTTCGATGGTTAATTGAAGCTCGGCTTCTTAGTTGATTTGCCACCTCTAGGAGACAGTGGACCGGCATTGCTTATGAATCTTAGCCCAGGGGTAATAATAATAATAATTCACTTGATAAAGCGCCCTCAGAGAACTCAATCTCTCTCTAGGCGCTTTACATTTGCTGTAAAGTGAAATGCAATTGAATGGTAAGTAAAATCATGCTTGAAAAACAAACGAGATGAATAATATGGTTAGGGGTGACATGCAACAGGGTCAGCATGCAAATGTGGTTAGTGGCAGCATGCACAGTGTCAGCACGCATAAGCACATCAAAGACGAATCACAGGGACCCACTAAATGCTGTCCTAAATAGGTGTGTTAGGCTTTCATTACATAGATTGAGGTTCAAGGCCTGCAGCAGGCCTTCCTTCATTGCTTGCTGAAAGGAGATGACCACCAAGGCTCGTCAGTACATGCGTGTGCGCCTGTACGCACACACACGCGCACACACACACACAAACACACACACACACACACACACTAGCAGTCATAAGTTGTGCCGCAACTACCTCAACTATGGATGCCTGGATGTCCAACACAAGATTTATTTCGGGCCGACTAGAGTTTCAGATTTATGATATATAGTATAGCATACAAAACCGCTTGCCATTTGTCCTGTAATTCAGCTGGTGATCTGATGCTACAGCCCAGAGCTCTCAGCCGATACTGAACCTCGTACCATAGATGCTCAATCCGGTTAAGGTGCAGGCTCTGACTCTGCCATGACAAGCAGGTGAAATGAGGGGACTTGTCGACAAACTGCAGCACAACTTAAGCCGAAGGCTTAAGATCGGTGTCCTGGTGATAAATTAAATTAGTGTCTAGCAGTCATAATGCACTCGATACAGTAACCTAGACGTTTGCAGCTGCTCTAAAAGACAAACAATTTTATTTTTTTCTTAGCAAAGAATACTTGCCCCCAATCTCAGGTCGTCCAGAGGCTGTGTTGCCATGCTCACTCAAGGCTTGCTTCTTTGTGGGCTTTTGTCAGTAGCAAAGCTTTCTTTGCTACCCTTGTCACAAGCGCGTGTTCGTTAAAATTCGTCTCATCATGCTCTTGCTGAGGATCATCCCGGTTCTAGGCTCCAGTGTTTTGATATGGACTCGAGCTAGTGAAAAACGGGCCTTCAGGAACTCCATTTTCAGGAGCGGACCATCCGGTCCAGCCGCCGACAGGCTATTTATCGTCTCTAGCACAGACATTTTCCCGAATGTTATAACGGAAAGCGTTCTCACTTATCCTCAGCTTCCAAATGATCTCTAGGTTGCTAACCTTCGAAAAATGGAAGCCAGCAGCTGCCCCTTTATAAAATCCGTAAGGTGTAAGCCCCTGTTTGCCATGATTGCTAGTACTGCATGTACGTGTCAACACGGTCGGCCGATAGCGGCCAAAATCAGTGAGTGTCCGCCCAAATTCCCCAGTGTGCTAGTGCAGCAAGAATATGTCACATCTTTTGTTGTCCGAATAACATCCATCTTCAAATTAGTGGTAGAAGGAAAACGTACAAGACCAGCATCGGCTTTAGAACAGCAATTCTCTGTTTGGATAGAAATGGATTGCCCGAATATATGCTTAACTAGGACAGACAACAACGTGAGAGACAATTAACCCAAGTAGCCTGTAAGCTGCGCCATACTCGAGGCAAAGACCAGTGTTTATTTCTAAAGAGGGTTTTGGGTGGCGTGTCGTCTGCAGAGGCACTTCTGGTTCTGGCTACTAGAGAGAGCCACCAGGCTTAGAGGGAGCAATAAGGAGGCACGCCACACGCCTTCTACAGCTCTCTGACAAAGATATTGCCAGAATATTTGCCTTTTAAAAAACAGCTCTATAGTCTGGCGCTATGACTTACGGTGAGACCTATGGGTAAAAATGCAGCAAGTGTCTACTGGTCTTAAATGATCAGCCATGTTGCTCCTCGTTGTTCTAGCTCGGCACAGCAGCACAGCTATATGAGCAAAGTCATTACAGTAAGCTGCAAAATCAATCACTAAGTGGTGGTAACTATAGCTTTTTGTCGATGAGCAGCTAAAAAAGAAAAAATTGGATGGAATATTGTGAGGACTGGCAGACGACAGTCATCACTGCACTCTAATCCGTGGCAAAGCTGAAATGAGGAATCAGCATCTAATAGATACCTGGCATCCAATCACTAAGGCACTCTAAGTAAATTGGTGGCGAGTAGATGGAAGGAAGCTTGCACAGGTTTACTAAGCTGTGTGATGAAAGCGAAATTGGCCATGTGAAATCACATACTTGTGTCCCCCTCATAATGCCCAAGGTCAATATGCAACACCCGATGAAAGAATCCTGGCTACAGGCCTGCTCAAGTCCCCAAGAGGGCAGCAAGCTCCACATTTTCCAATCATAGCCAACTATCGACATGCAGAAAGAAAGACCTAGCGGTGCAGCATGCCACCTGGGACGCCACAGCCGCCAGCCTCGTTTTCGCTGGCCGAGAAGTCGCTGTCGCCGTCAAGCGTGGTGTGCCATTCTTCCTGACAACTGCTGTCGCATCCAGAATACGCATCGTTCGGAGCTGCTGCCAAGCCGGCATCATTGCGAAGTCGGACCAAAGGGTGAGGCCGGGTCTTGCTTTGCGGTCCGCTGCTGCTGCTGCGGCACAGCGCATACTCCTGCACGGGCGACAGAGGTAGCCAGACCGTTGGGCGACAGAGAGCAACCGCTGCACAATGCAGCGCCACTGCAACTTTGCACGCTCGGTAGGAAGAGCGCAGCAGCAGCTGCACACTCCCACCTCGATGCCCAGCTGCTGACTGGCCAGCTGCAGCTCTGCCGACGACTCGGCGGCCGAAAAGGAAGCTCCATCGTGGCCAGCGGCAGCGGCGGGCACACGCTGCCCACACCCTGGCTGTCTCGCTTCGGGCCTCGATCTAGCGAGGCGCCCGTTTTCTGCAAGCGTTTTACGTGAAGAAGCCGGTCACTCGGCGGCACGAAACAAGGCGGCGAGGCGTGCTCGAAAGCCACAGAGGAGTGCCGACTGGCCGGTGCGTCGTCGCGGTCGTGTGCCTTGCTTAGCTCATCGTTGACAGCAGCAAGCTTTCGACAGCTCGATGGCACATTTCGGCTGCCGAGCACGCGAGCAGCTTTAAAAGCGAGCTCAACTTCCCTACCCTCTGCACACTGCACGTCCAATGCTTGAACTGAAGGCTCTGTGAGCCAAGGCGCCTCCCACCCACTACCTCCTACTTGCCACATTGCAGCAGCGAGGAACGGCTAGCGCCAGGAGGTGACCAGGGTGCCATCGCCAGAGTCAGCAGCATTCCGAGCAGCGCATATGCCAGCACGCCCCACCCCCCCCGTCGATCTTCGACATCAGCCTCGAGGAATTAAGATACCTCAAGCGTGACACAGTAGGCAGAGAACCGCACAGCTCGAGCCTGAGCGCACAGCTCGCTCCGCGTGCGGCTCACCCCGTAGCCATGCAGCTGCCAGCTAGTCCTAGTCAGTTTCTTCCTTTGCACATCTCAGCAGTCTAGCCGTGGCCCCATTCAGGCCACGTAGTGATGGCATCAACGACAGAGAAGGCAGGGGGTGCTCAGCTGAGCGCAGCACGAAAACCGAGTCCAGAATGCGTACGAAGTGAGGTAGTGAGCAGTGAGGTAGTGAGCGTTGCACACATCGACCGACGAGAACAGCTAAGCCGGCTAGATAGATGACAGCCAGCACGGGTTTTCATGCCACGCCAGGCTTGCCGAGACGGCTGACAGGCAGAAAGCCAAAGTCCACCAATGCGTGCTTGCCGTCCGACTAAGTACGCGAGACTCGAGGCTGCCTACAGGTGCCACCCGAAGGAGCAGCCAAGCCTCTGCAGGACAGGCAGCCTTGACGTGGAGGTAAACCAAAAGTGGATCTGAATCCTTCGACCAGGCGGCAGCAATTGGGGTGCGACTGCGCTCACAGTAAAAACGAACATCGACAGGGACAGATGCCCTCCTGAAGAAAACCCCCACTAGTTTTGGGAACTAATTGCAATGGGAGATTTCCCAACAATTTTAAAGTCGGCGGCGGCAGCAGCTGCTCAGGACGACAGCATGCAGTCCACTTACCGGCGCCCTGCTGTTCGATGGAGGATCGAGGTAGTGGCGGCGACGGCATGAGAGGCACGACCCCATAGCTTCTTTCAGATGAGCGCCTGTCCTGCTAAGGAAAACGACAACCAGTCACTGCTTCACTGGAAGAATGAACTTCGAGTCAGCTTCGAAGGAGACTGCCGAGCGGAGAAAACCGGGTGCCATGCCCCAATGGGGGTGGCACAGCGTGCAATGGCGCAGCAGTGCAAAAGAGCTAGTGCTGCTGCAGTGGTGAGGACGGATCGGCCCGACACGGCTGGCAGCTTGCTCGCCGGCTGCCAGACGAATGTGCTCACACAGCAGCGCAGGTGTGTCGACCGGTTTCTGCGCATGCCTGAGGTGGCGCTCATATGAGCAGCGGCAGCCTCTTTCGGACTTACCAAGCGCCCCTGCTGCCTCGACGACGAGCAGACGCCCGCGCTGCTGGCATCATCACAGTGCTCAAGAATGTTGCTCACGTAGTCTCTGTCGACGTCGGTCATACAATCAACTTCGCCGTCCAAAAACGACATGTCATAGGCGTTGGCTCCGATGTCAGCCTCAAAGGAACGCAGCGGCGACCCCATGGCTCGTCTGCTTCTACAACGAAACATAAGTTCACATGCATTTCGCTCACTCGATCAGCAGGGCACGTTGCCAAAACGAGCAGCTTTTGCATGCTGCCAGTAATGTCTGTCTGGCAGTTGCTTGGCTGCAGCAACAGCACCCTCCAAGCAAAGTCGGGGCTGACACCTTAGTGTACTGGCGAGCCAATTAAGATGACAGGCCGGCTGATAAACTTTGTAGCGATCGTTTTGTGAGAGTTGTAAAGGATCACAGCCACTGGCAGTGCAGCCGCCTGACTGTTGTTGCATGCTGGTACTAAGCCGGCACCTCGATGCTAGCTAGCGGATCAGAGCACAGCGTTTCTATTGCTAGGCGAGAGCCCAGACAATAGCGAATCGGAGCGCAGCATTCCTGTTGGTGAACAGATTAGAGATTTCTGCTAGCAATCAACGTCTGCACGCCAGAAGAGAATACAACGTTGCTGAGTACTGCTTAGTACGCTCTCCAAAGTCGTTGGCTATTAAGCAAGACACTAGACTCGTGAGAAGATACGCTACTTGACAACCTGGCTAAACTGCTCGTGTGCACAAAACCACAGCAGCCACCCTAGATTCTGCATATGGCTGAAGGGGTGCAGACCTCGAGGGGTGCAGGCGACGTACAGGTGAACAGCAGAATCTCCACAGAGCGCCACGCCCACCAGCAGCTGCTGGCTCGGTCTCATAGCCTCTCGAGAAAGAACGACTCTTTTCCAAGCCACAATTAAGTGATATGAGGTCCGATAAGGTCACGATGCAGGCAGCGCTACTGAGGCTAGCTGTCAAAAGGCCGTCGCAGCACTGTGCAGTCATCAGGCTAGCACCAGATCAAAGCCAGCACCACAATTGCATACCTGCAGCAGCTCAGCTGAACCAGCTACAGTCGACAACCAACCACATGCTCTTCACATATCGTGAGCTGAACGACGTCTTCACTGTTTACGTTCTCGACTGACCTAATGCTACTGCAGCGATTTTCCCCTTTTCTCCGCTGAATGAGAAAAAAGCTGCTGGCAACCCTTACTAGTCACTGTGATAAGCAGCCCTTCACGGTGAGAGAGAGAGAGAGAGAGAGAGAGAGAGAGAGAGAGAGAGAGAGAGAGAGAGAGAGGAAGGGAGGAATGATAAAAAAGAGGGTGAACAAGCAAAGGAAAGAGTGAGAGAGGTGGCAAGGGAGAAGAAAAAAGAGGGAGACAGAGAAAGCAAGGGAAAGAGAGAAAGCAAGGGAAAGAGAGAAAGCAAGGGAAAGAGAGAAAGCAAGGGAAAGAGAGAAAGCAAGGGAGAGACAGCGGTCGAGTAAAATGGTAAGAAGGAGAGAGAGAGAGAGAGAGAGAGAGAGAGAGAGAGAGAGAGAGAGAGAGAGAGAGAGAGAGAGAGAGAGAGAGAGAGACAGAGAGAGAGACAGAGACAGAGAGACAGAGACAGAGAAAAATAATAATAATTCACTTCATAAAGTGTCCTCAGAGAACTCAATCTCTTTCTAGGCGCTTTACATTTGCTGCAAGGAAACACGATCGAACGGTGGGTGGAAATACCATGCTTGATAAACATGAATAACATGGTTAGGGGTGACATGCACAGGGTCAGCATGCAAGAGTGAGTAGTGGCAGCATGCAACAGTGTCAGCACGAATAAGCACATAAAGGACGAATCACAAGGACCCACTAAATACTGTCGTAAATAGATGCATTTTTGGTTTCTTTTAAATGTGGTAAAGTCAGGGGGATGCCGTAACGCAAGTCGGAAGTGAGTTCCCGGCTTTGGGAGCATACGAAGTAAATGTCCATCGACAGGCATACTAGGACTACTGTAGGTCGAACAATCGATTCTAGCAAAGGTCAAGTCTAGCTTTTATAAAAAAACATTGTCGAATCACAGATGCACAATCCAAAAATGCTGATATCGACGATCAACCATCTCCTCAATCGCTCCCAGGTTAGCTCCTTACCTGACGATCCCTGTGATGATCTAGCTGATCGCTTCCCTAGCTTCTTTGTGCAGAAGGTAGACAAGATCAGGGAGTCCATCCCTGCGATGGCTGCATCCCCCCTAGAATGCTGTCTCTCGATTCCTTGCAGCAGTCAATGTCTACATTCAAGGTCACTAGTGATCTAGTCCTGAAATGCACATCCCAATCAAAGAAGCCAAGTCCGTTGGACTCTATTCCCACTGTCCTGCTCCTAAGTAGCACTGATCTACTGCTGCCATGCATAACTAATATCATTAATATGTAATTAGCCTCGGGTCATGTCCCAGCACCTTTCAAAAAAGCTGTAGTCGGGCCACGACACAAGAAAGCGACACTAGACCAAGAGAACTCGAGCAACAACCACTCAGTCTCCCTTCTATCATTCCTATCAAAGACACTGGAACGAGTCATGGCAGACCAGCTGAACTCTTATATTGAAACTTCAAACCTTGCTAGTAAGTTCCAGTCTGGCTTTAGAGCTAATCATTCCACAGAGTTAGCATTGCTTCGGGTGTACAACGACCTACTTAGGAATGCAGACATGGGTAGAGTATCTCTTGCTTGTTTTGCTCGATCTTTTGGCAGCTTTTGATACTATCGACCACAAAGCTCTCTTAGAGCGCCTCTCATTTCGCCTGGGCATCACTGGCACTGCTCTGCAGTGGTTCAGGTCATATCTCAGTGGGAGACTCCAGAGTTTTGACGTGAATGGACAAAGATCAGCCGAGGTACCTCTGAAATATGGGGTACCTCAGGGCTCCGTGCTAGGTCCGGTTCTTTTCACGGTTTATACTCTCCCTCCCTCTCCCTCTCTCTCTCTCTCTCTCTCCCTCTTGCTGATGTGATTGCCAAGCACAATCTAGGCTGTCACTTCTAAGCGGATGACACTCAGTTGTACCTTTGCTTTGATCCCTTCCAGCCTTCGAGCACCTCGAATTCCCTCAACTCACTTGCTCCATGTATTGATGATATCCGCACATGGATGGCAGCAAAATTTCTAAAACTAAACGATGACAAAACTAACTTACTAGTTATTGGCAAACCCAGTGCGATTCAGAAATTGGAAAGGCTGAAACTCACAATTGGCTCTGCCAGCATATCTCCGGTTGAATCAGCTCGAAATCTAGGTGTCATGTTCCAAAGTGACCTCTCGTTAGACAACCACATCAGCTCCACAGTCAAGTCTGCCTACTTTCAGCTACATAACATTGCTAAAATTTGGGCTTGTTTAGATAAGGATACCACGTCTAAGTCCAGGCATTTGTGACATCCCGTCTTGACTTCTGTAACTCATTGCTTGCTGGCCTAACGGCATATGCAATCAGGCGATTACAGCTGGCGCAAAACTCTGCAGGACACTTGTCTGTCGTGAGCGTCGCAGTTGTCACATCACACACTTCTTGCCGACCTGCACTGGCTACCAGTCAAGCAACAGATCGACTTCAAGGTTTAGTTGCTCACTTTTAGGTCCCTTCATTCTTTGGCTCCAGCCTATCTCTCAGATCTACTCCCCCACCAGGCCAAGTACATCGTACCACCTGCTTTTCGGAATCCAACAGTTTACCACTACCTCGTACAAACCTCAAATCCTTTGGAGACCGTGCATTTTGTTCGTATGCTCCCAAAGCCTGGAACTCACTCCCGACTTGCGTTACGATATCCCTCTGACTTGACCACATTTAAAAAGAAATTAAAAATGCACCTATTTCTGGCAGCATTTAGTGGGTCTCTATGATTCGTCCTTCATGCGCTTATGCATGCTGACACTGCGCATGCTGCCACTAACGACATTTGCATGCTGACCCTGTGCATGTCACCCCTAACCATGTTATTCATGTTGTTTATCAAGCATGATATTACTCACCATTCAATTGCATTTCCCTTTGCAGCAAATGTAAAGCGCCTAGAGAGATTGAGTTCTCTGAGGGCGCTTTATCAAGTGCATTATTATTATTATTATTAAAGCTTTTTCAGCAAGCAAGACACCGTCCTAGCTCTTTAGCAAAGGAGACACGTAGCCAAACCTCTGTGATTTGTAAGCCAGCCTTTCAGCCATATTCATCTATCTCAAATCTACTCTCCTACCAGGCCAAGCATTGTAACACCCGCTTTTCGGAATCCAACAGTCTACAAATACCTCGTACAAACCTCAAATCCTTTGGAGACCGTGCATTTAGTTCGTATGCTCCCAAAGCCTGGAACTCACTCCCGACTTGAGTCACAACACCCCCTGACTTGACTACATTTAAAAAGAACTTAAAAACACCTATTTAGGACAGCATTTAGTGGGTCCTTGTGATTCGTCCTTCATGTGCTTATGCGTGCTGACACCGTGCTTGCTGCCACTAACCACACTTGCATGTTGACCCTGTGCATGTCACCCCTAACCATGTTATTCATGTCGTTTATAAAGCATGATATTACTCACCTTTCAATCGCATTTCTCTTTGCAGCAAATGTAAAGTGCCTAGAAAGAGATTGAGTTCTCTGAGGGCGCTTTATCAAGTGCATTATTATTATTATTATTATCACCAGCTGCAATGGCCTAATGACTATTTTAGGTGGCCCAGCCAAACTGGAATTGCAATAACCTAGACGAGATAGAACCAGGAAGCTAATTACATCTTTTGCAAGCCACCGTGGAAGACAGTCCCTAATCTTCGATAGGGATCAGACATGATGGCTATCGGTGGAGGCAGTCTTCTTAATGAAGATTTCAAAATGTAGGCAGCTGCAAATGACGAAACCTAAATTCCAAGCACGCGATGTCGGTCGCACAGCAGAACCACTAATTCGAAGGACAAAGTCTTTTAGTTTAGCCACACACTTGGGGTGTCCTACGAAGTTGGCAGTGGCAAGAAATGCAAAAAATTTTTTTTGAGTATGACGTCAGCAGTAACATTTACGGGTTAATTCGTTAATTTACGTTAAAGGAGGCAATGCATGGAACAGTTTTAATTGAATTGTCAAGATACTGCTAACGTCTTTGGCGTGTCCTGACAGCAGATTATGACGTCGCAGTACTCTGACAGTGGCAATGAAATGATAGTTAATTGACTGGCTCAGCCATTCAGTTATTTCCTTACCTCGTGGCAGATAGTTAATTGACTGGCTCAACCATTCACTTATTTCCTTACCTCGTGGCAATTAACTGAAAAAACCAATTTGCAAAAGTGGTTTACACTCGCGACGAATCCAAGCATGACACGACTTGGATCCGTCACATTAGCATGAGGTACATATAATTTTTTCACTACGTGACGGTGCACGGTCAGCCAAAGGATTCGAACCTAGGTCTGGGAATAGAATCCATGACGTAAGCAGCGGTGCTACCTAGACCGCTTGGCCAGAGCAGAGAGGGTGAAATGAACTGGTTAATTCTAATATTTATTTTTGACCCCTAGAGCCGCATTATCACGGCAGTTCGTGGTGGACTATGACGTCAGCAGTTCGCTGAAAACAGCAATGAATTGAACCAATAAATCGACTGTGATGTCAACAGTACGGTGATGGCAAACTATGACATCAGCAGTTCATTAAAAAAGTAAGGAGTTCGAAAAAAATTGATCAAGACGTCAGTATTAGAATTCACGGGTTAATTCGTTATTTCACCTCAATGGCTGAAGCAAATTGAACAGATAAATTGAGCACATTGAACAGGAACATTAAACGAGACTGAGTAATGATCCGAGATATAATTAATTTGTATAGCGCCTCAAGAGAACTAAATCTTTATTCGGGCGCTTCACGTGTGCCTCGGGGCTCGAGCCCACGACCTCAGCCAGACCTTAGTCGGGGCGAGCACCTTGACCGCTGGACCAAACCAGCTCGGCGATGGCCATCGGGCACACAAGGTCAGTGGGGCCGACATCCTTAAAGATAAAGAGATCCAGTATAAGGCAACCAACGTGAGTGGTACACGGAAATGCAGCTTCAGCCAGTGGACTGATGTTTAAGGCGTGTTTGCTCAAAACATCGTAAGGCAAAATATAAGCAACCTCGAAGAGCAGCACAGCTCCCAGGAGCACAGGCGGCAGGCTTTCATGCTAGCAGTCACGGAGTGATGTGTACTACCTCCTATTGCCACGTCCATGCCGTTTCCGTTTACCATTATGGCTTCCGGCTTTCACTTGTCTTGCTTGCTGGTCATGTTGCATGCCCGCCAGTATCTACAGATTACAAAGAGCTGCTGAACACAGTCCAACACAAGCACACCGAACGACTGGCACCTAATCTGCTACACGACAATAATCCAGGGTGTGCTGACAATGTATTCCCGCATATTGCAATGCCAAGAAGATAGTGGCAGCTGGTAACAGCCTGCAAAGTCTAACCTTTCTGTGCAGCCTATGCTATGTGCCCAGCAAGAGAAAAAGTTCTCTCGGGCCCCACACAAATATCTCCCATTATTATTATTATATCAATCTACCGGGTCTTAGCCCACTGCCGTGACAAAACGATACTGCAACTAACAAATATATCTTTTTTAATGACTCCTGAAAACATATTTCCAATGAAGCTAACGAGTGCATACCTTTTCAGCTGCTACATGCAGCAAGCAAAGACACAACTGACTCTGAATACGCTGAAAGGTAAGATATACAGAGTGCCACTTAAAAACAGACAGCACAAGCAGGCCTGGCCTCGGAGGCTCCTGTCCTGTACAGACCAAGACCAAGTGGCTATTCAGAGCAGCCGCTGTCAGGGCAACCATTAAGCCAGCTTGCGGAAAGACAATGCCCACAATGTATGCTTGTCACGTGTGAGCTAGCCTGCACAGCTTTGCACTTCTAATAGGTGATGCTGTCGTGTGACCATTACCATGTGCTCGGAATTTAGTTGTCGCCTTTGACAGCTGCCTAAATTTTGAAAGCTGTCTAAAGAAGACTGCTAGCTTCCACAGCTAGCCATCATGTCCGATCCCTATCTAAGATTAGGAATTGTCTTCCACGGTGGCTGGCAAAACATTTAACTAGCTCCTTAGTTCCGTCTCGGCTAGATTATTGTAAATCCCTTTTGGCTGGGCTACCGAAGAAAGCCACAAAGCCACTGCAGAATACGGCTGAAAGGTTGGTTTACAAACCCCAGAGATTTGACCATGTGTCACCTTTGCTAAAAAAATAGGATGGCTGCCGGTTGATCAATGGATACCGAGCAAAGTTCTTATGCTGACCCATAAGGCCAGCCACGGATTCATACCTAGCTGAACTGTCACACCAGTTTCAGCCTCCTCGTTGACCACAGGTCCATTATGAACAATAAATTAGCTACACCATTCTAAAGCTCACGGACTGTTGGTCAGGTCCAGGACTGTGGAACTCACTTCCACAATTTTTATGCAACAACATCTACTCTCCTGCTGTCGACTATGGCTCGTCTTTTGTAGCTGCCCTGAACTGCTACTTACATGCTACTCACCACCTCAACTGATCTCCTGACTCAGCTATGCTTCTCACTTTCTCTTTGTTGCGTGAGATGAAGTCTGTTGACTACCGTATGCGTACCGAAAGCCGCCTGGGCTATGGGTGGACTAAACGAAACTCTCTTGCATAACACCCACATAGTCTTTGTGACTTTGTGGAATTACAGATGGAGATAGATTCCATTATGTGATTGAGGCTGGGCAAGGGTGCCGGCAGCTACAAGCACAGTGCAGGATCGAACAAGGGGACATAATATATATCAGTCGGGTTTGAGAGCAAATCACTCTATAGAGTCAGCAATCTGACTATAGTATAATATATAATATAACGTAATTCATTTGTAAAGCACCCTGAGAAAACTTTACCTCTATCCAGGCGCTTTATATATACCACAGGGCTTGTGAATACGACCTCGGCCGCCACATGCAATGGCCTTGATCTCGGTAGTCAAAGGTTAGCACCTTAGCCACCGGGCTGCTAGTGTATAACGACCTTCTAAAAATGCCGAGTTAGGAAGTCTCTGCTAGTTTCGATGAATCTTTTGGCAGCATTTGATACCATCGATCTCACCAAGTCTTTTTGGGCACCTATCATCTCTCCTTGCATTACTGTCACTGCAATGACTTAGGTTCTATCTCAGTGGGAGATTTCACAGCTTTGTGGAGTTACATACAGAGATACATTACATTACATTATAGCAAAGAGCTCAGAGACAAATGGTTATCAGGAGAGCCTTTAAAGCATAGGGTACCACAGGGTCGGTTCTAGGTCAACCTCTTTTCTCAACAAATACTCTCATATATTGGCCATGTAATCATCAAGCACAATCAAGGCAATCGTTTTTATGCAGATGACACAGCTGTATTTTGCACATATGTGCTTTTTTAACTCCTTGTTTTCCAGCGAGCCAAACCCTCAAATCTCTTTCACAATGCATTGCTGACATTTCCAATTGGGAGGCAGTAGACTTTTTTTAAATTGAATGATGATAAAACCAACTTACAAGTTTGGAGTAGCCCTAATGAACTCTGTAACTAGAAGCTTACTCCTCAAAATAGGCTCAGCCGGCATGTTTCATGCAGCATCTGCACGAAATCTGGGTATCCTGTTCTAAAATGAACTTTCACAAAATGATACAATAGCTCCACAGCCAAGCCTGCCAACTTCCAGCTATGCACGATTGCAAAATTCGGGCCTGTTTAGATAAGGATATCACGACCAAGCGAGTCCACGTGTTTGTGACATTGCGTCTAGGCTTCTGTAACTTATTACTCTCAAGTGTGCCTGTTTGTATATGCTCCTTACAGTTGGGGCAGAGAACTCGGAAGCTAGGCGTGCATTGGATCCTCATCAAGCAGTGCATCGACTTAACGGTTTTTCCACTCACTTTTAGCTCCCTTCATTCTCTTGCTCCAGCTTATCTATCCGAGCTACTCCACGATAAGGTATCGTACCACTCCTTCTTCTGACGTCGTTAAGCTGTGCCTCTAATCAACCTCAAATTTTTGGAGGAAAGCCTTTTGAAAGCTTTTATTTCACATGCTCCCAAAGCCCGGGATTCACTACCGACAGTCGTCACGACATACTTATTTTATGAACCTTTTAATTTTTATAAACCATTTAAAAAGAAGCTTAAAAAGCCACCTGTCCTTCACAGCCTTTGCTGGGTCCGTTCGAAATGTCCTTTGTGTGCTTGCGAGTTCAGACGTTGTGCATTTTATTGCTAACCAATCGAGATGCTTCCTTTCCAGCATATGTAAAGTGCCCAGAAAGAGATATAGTTCTCTCTTACGGTGCTATATAAATGTCATATTATAATAATTATCCTTATAAAAACGAGGATAGAGTGACGTGGTACTGGATACTACAGTGACACTCAAAATAGGTCAGATCTAGCATGTCTGCCAAGCTATCCAGGCGAACGATCAGACACACACATACCAATAAGAAAAAACAAGTATGGCAGGGCCTGCAGATGATTGCATCACCAGTATAACTCTACCACCTCGGCTGGGGAATCGGGTTGCAATAGCATGCACACAGTCGTAAGTCAGTAAACGCGCACTTTCAAGGATCACTACACACCAGCAGACCAAAACTTTGTCACTCTAATTTTGCCTGGTCAATCAAGCCCTATTTTTCCAGCCTCATTCCCGGTAATTGCTGGTAAGGTTGACTCATTCTTAGGGGCTGTCCACCGCCCTTCTATGCTTTGTACAGTGCCAGAGCATGCAACTGATGCCAAAGCAGCATGTCTCGATGTTCATGCGGTGTATGCGCGCTCTTGTGTGTGTGTGTGTGTGTGTGTGTGTGTGTGTGTGTGTGTGTGTGTGTGTGTGTGTGTGTGTGTGTGTGTGTGTGTGACGTCCTCTAACTGAGGGCCTGTTGGCTACAGTTCTTCGGTGGGCCTATTAGTAGCATGTTAGAGGCAAGCGGGAGTCATGAGTGTCCGCTCCGAATCTCTGTCTATATTCAATAAATATTGAGTTGCTCGACTGTTCGATCAAGATCTGCTCATATGTCTGGGGTGGGCTAAACACGTGAGTTTGGCAAACTGCAGTGTCTATGTACACACTAGACCCATGTCTTCCCAACAACCCTCAATGCCAGGGCCTGGTGGCAAGAAAGTGGTGGTGGATCGGCAGCAGCAAATCCAGCTCTCCTTCAGCTCATCCTACCCTCGAATTAGCACGAAGTGCCCCTACAAGGGTAGCCACAATGGGCAGCTAGCGCAGGCAGTCTCTACACGACTCCAGGGCTTTACCTCGGCTCACATCGCAACCAAATTCTAGCGCTCCGAACTGGCAAGACAACGTGCTTGCACGGAATTAACCACATAATACTTAAGCCTCCAATTAGATGGTCGAGCCGGTCCTTGCTGGATATTTCACTACGGCCGATTATCGAACTTTGGCCTGACAATCAAGCCAGTTCACAGCATCCATCCACTGTCGTTCTTCTCATATGCCACGACTCTGCAAGCTCTGTCAGTGCTTGTCCATTCAACTCTCCCGTTGTGTGCTTATGCGTGCTGACACGGTGTTTTCTGCTAATAACCATACCTACATGTTGACCCAGGACATGTCACATCTAACAATGTTATGATTGATGACATTGCGAACGTTACCACTAATCATCTGGTCTTGCTTTCTTTACGGTATCTGTAAAAGGCCTGTTGAGATCGTAATAGAGAATGCATACCCCACTCTATGGCAGTACTCGCACACGTGTCGTTGTCTGCCGGTACTAGGCTGGGGGCCCTCCCGACATCGACTAGTCAATCGAAATGCAGCGTTCCTGCTGCTAGGCGCAAGCGACGTTAGCTAATCAGAGCGCAGCGTTCCTGAGCCGCAGACTACGAAAGCTTCGGTTAACATGAACGTCTGTGAACTGAATTAATGATTAAACTCTGTTGAGTTCGGTTGCATTCCGAGTGCTCAAAGCCGTTTGCTGTTTAGCAATACGCGCGCACACTCATGCTCACAACAGGGCTAGAAAGAGATTAAGTTCTCCGAGGGTGCTATACAAATGTATTATTATTATTTGTATTAAGTCCTTGCCGGAACTCCCCTACTAATACCTAGTTGACTATCTCTCAAACCACCTTCAACCTTATTTACTACTAGTGGTCGGGCGACTGGCTATAGGTCTCGTGGGTTATGCTTCAACCTGTGGGGGCAGCGGTGGTCCACTCACATACCTTCAGTTATTATATAATTCATTTGCATAGCGCCCCAAGAGAACTTAATCACTATTCAGGCGCTTCACGTGTGCCACGGGGCTCGAACCCATGACCTCGGTAGACTACATTCACCTTCACCTTTGTTGGGGGACCCCCTTATCCACTGCGGCGTTATTATTTGCGTTTGGCTGAGCCCAACGTCTGAGTTACACGCAGCCCATGGTAACTACGCCATACCGCTGGCCCACCACCTGACGTACCTTTATCGCTTGTCGCACAAGGTACTCAGTTCCACGCCGTCGATATATTTGAGCGCTTCTGTTAAATGCTTGCGACGAAGCCACTTCGCCAACGCTCGGCGGCGCTGCGCGCCTGTCACAGCGCCGCCGATGCAGAACTCACGAATTAAGAACGCATTTAAAAACAAAATGCATGCAAATCTAATCCTCAGTTCATGCAATGAATATAAACTTACTGAGGACCGCCGTAAGGTTACTCACACACTAAAGGGGCCTAAGGTTGTAGTCACTTCAAAATGCTCAACCAGGTATCCACAGCAGAAGTGCTAGCACGAGTACAACCGATAAATTTGTTTTAAAAGGTCTTGCAAAACCCCCTATGTATGGGAGCAATAACGTTAAACATGACGATCACCAAGACAGCGTACACAAGGCATCGCTAGTGAGACGGCCTTCGAGTGCAACTCACCGGTATCACGTCGCGAAGATGCAGGCACCCTTGGGATCAGTCCTGCTTGCAGTTGAAAGCTCTGAAACTTATTTCCACCCCTTGCGAGAAGAGTACGTATTTGCGTCTTGTTACGAGAGGTCTCTTGCTGAGTTTTCTTTGGCCTTCAAGACCCATGCGCACGACACGGAGATAAGGTGCGGGTCAAGGCCGTGGGCGGTTTACCGTAGATGAAGGTCGGGTGTGGTAGGCGGGACTGAACTGTGGTGGTTTTAAGCGAATATGCCGACTCATTACGTCGCCAGCGTGCGGAATTTTCCTCGCGCTTTCATTTCCGGTTTTAGAAGTTTCTGTTCGGCGGGCAGCGTGGTGCGGCCTCTTGCGGTTCCTACTGACCAGGTTAGTTGTAGCCGTGTCGCCGTGGCCTGAGTGCCTAATGTGTTTCGTATGACGCATGAAGCTTACGCTGGTTTGTATCTACGTGGAACTGTGCTTATTCGAAAACTCGAACACTCCAGGCATTTTAGCTATGGCCAATAGGCAAATTCTCATGTTCTGCAGAAGTTTTCAGCGCACCGCTTCTGTGCATGTTCCGCAAAATATTAGGCCGACCGGAGGTCTCCTGGTCCTCTGCTTACCTAAGGGCCGCGTGTTTAGTAAGTCTGCTATACTTCGCTGCACTCATAAGCCCTAATCGCTGTGGTTTATTAGCTGCCTCTAATGATTTGCTCTCGAGAAGACTCGAGCCCCCCCCAATCCGCTTTTGTGGCCGTAGCCACACCCCCGTAATTCATAGAATGAGAAGGATAATTTGCACATTTCAGGTCGATTAAATACACATCGCAGTGCGATCGTCGGCAGAGATCGACTGAAATTATTAGGAAAGAAGTGGTGTCAGTTGCAGCTGTCAAACGGGGAAGAACCTGCCACTTTCTCGTGCATGCTGTACTGAGCATTTGATTTTGGGCTGTTTAGGTTTTCCACTGTTCAGAGTTCAAAGCGTGATAGTGGAGCATCAGCGAGGAAAAATATGTCAGATTTATATTCAAATATACAAGAGCAAACCTCAAACTGGGAGCACGCATATTAAGCCACCTCTTTCCAGACGTATTCACTTCATTTATACTTTTTTTTTAAAGTTAGGCAGTCAATGGACGGACCGCTTCGATAGCTGAGAAAATACCTATTATTTGAGACCACTGCCTTAGCTGTAGTGGCTACTTTTTTGTTATGATAGCATTCGAGGACCACTACTTGTTCTTAGTCGTTTCATGGATCCGATGCTGGAGACGAGATGCAGTATGAGAATGCAACATGGACTGCTGCAACGAAAGACAAATTGAGTATTTTCGCATGACCAGCTCATCCAACTTCATCTGATGATTCTGTTGTGCTTCTATGATCCTAGACACATTCCTTTGATGATATAGGAAATTGGACAGAACATGTCATACAAAAGTTGGACTGTGAATGCTGCTCTTGTCTAAGGAATTTGGCCAAGATCATTGAAGAGCATCAGAGCATCAAAGGAAGTTGGATGAGTAAGTCATACACACGATTGGACCTAAGTAAATAATATAAAAACTAATATAATAAATATAATAATACAAATAATCTAGCTTTAGAGTTGCTCATTGAACATCCATATGTTTGAGAGTCTAGATTGCCACAGAAGCATGCCTGCCGAGGCTGGCTATTATCGGTTACCAAGCTGTAAAGCTAGTACCTTTCTTACTTGTCTGTAGTTAACAAGTCATAGATTCTCTGTGTCGGCTTACCTTTAGTCGCCCCTGCTCTGGTCATCCTATTTGCCTCACCTTGCCTCTTAGTATCCACTAAATACATCATCTACCTTTCAGTGCATCTTCTGTGCGCCTACCTACTGCATCTTCTCACCGTTGGCGAGAGCTGTGGTGCCCACTGTGGGAAGCACTGACGTAGGGCCAAGCTTCAAAGCTTAAATGAACCTGATTCTTGCTGTATTTAACCAAGTTATGTCATGGGCGTGTAACTGCCGAAGCAACCGCCTCAACCGAGAATGTTCCTGTCACCAGCCATGTCATCCGTTTAGTTCGAATGCTCCCAAAGCCTGGAACTCACTTCCGGCCAGTGTCACGACAATCAATGACTTGACGAAATTTAAAAAAGCTAAATAGCATATATTTATCACAGCATTTAATGGGTCCATGTGATTCGTTCTTTGTGTGCTTATGCATGCTGACACTGCATGCTGCCACAAACCATATTTCATGCTGACCCTGTGCATGTCACCTCTAAACATGTTATACTTGATGTCATTGAGCATGCTTCGACTAACCATTCGACCATGCTTCCTTTGCAGCTTATGTAAAGTGCCTAGAAAGACATTAAGTTCTCTGAGGGTGCTATGCAAATGTATTATTAATATTACTAGTATTAAGCTAGCATGAGAACCTGAAATCCATGTCTCCAGTATGCATCCGACTACATTCTGGCTGCTGGTATGGATTGATGTTCAGCGATTGTGGGTGCTATTAAAGTCAGTGTGATAGGCCTTGTCTGTTCCTCACTCGTGTTCCAAATTATTAGCTCGGCATTTTTTTGATGGGAACTTGAATGATGACACTGTGGTTCGAAGCCGCTTGTCGCAGTGGTGTGCCTAGAGTAGTGCATGGCCGTGACTGTCAGACAGCCAGCCCCTCGCTTTTATGTAGGAAGAAGATACACCACCACCACCACCACCAGGCCGGCTAGCACTGGTCAGGCAGGGTCCATCGTTTTCACATTTTCTCACCGACGGCTTCGGACGACAGCATACCTATTTGCGTATATCGTTGACAGAGAGGTGCAATCTAAGATGTAAGAAGTGATTTCGCTGATGTTTGGTTTGACTAACTGCTGACAGCTGCTTTAGTTTGCGCTCTTTCGTGCTGCGGCTGACCGTGTCGCAGAAGTGTTTTCATGCGTGCGGATCACTATTGGATAAGTTAAGCCAACTAAGTGTTAGCAGAAAATAGGATTTGCATTAATTGGCAATATTTATAACAAGTTGTGCATGCTACTGCCTTAGTTGGCTTACCAGTTGCAAAACATTCGAAATTACCATGTTTTTTGGTTTGCAGTGTCTTGAGTAATTTTGGGCTTCCGAAATAGTATCTGTTTTTTTAGGATCTAATTTAGTAATTTGAGCTCTGCAAAGTAAGATTTACGGCATACACTATGTACCCCTCTCTAATAATGTATCTCAACAGCCTATAGGACATTTTCTCAGCAATCATCAAGGGTTTGAAGCATGCCATTACGAGCATGCATTGCCATAGTCCTGACATGGTTCGATACGATACAATAAATCGATGACTCGGTGAAGATGAAGAACCACCCAGCAGCATTTCATATAAACAAAGAAAATAAGAATTCTTTTAAACTATTTCCCAGGTCTTAAAATCTCTCGGTTTATCAAACGTGTTTGCTAAATCCAACTACCTTGTAGTAATCTCGATGGAAACTTTTTAATACATGCTGATCACCATGTTTTGGGCATCTCATATGTTTTCTAAGACAGTTTGATGAAACGAAAAATGCACTAGAAGATCAGTCATATTCCGTTACTGATGTGGAGTAGTGTAAGAGGATATAGCTTAGCTAACACAGTGAAAGTAATGACGTTGGTTAGTTGCAGGGAGACTTTTCTTGTCTTTTCTCCGGCACTGTGGAATCTGGTTAAGCAAGCTTTTAAGGTGGTCTTCTCTCTATCTACAGTAGTTTGACAAATGCTGAGGGCTGCTCTATCTGGTTCCATTATGACACCTTGCCAATGGCAAAGCCTTCTTTGATGTGTCCTTTGTTCGTTGCTATTGCTGGCTCTCTCCAGGGTATCGTCTGCCGAAGGGGCCATTTTTGCCACGGGTGGATTATTTGGCACCCTCGTGTATCGGGGGGGGGGGGGAGCCAGCACACGAAATAAAAATACGAGGACGCGTACTCCTGGAGTGATAGCTGGCGCCGGCATTAGTGTTAACAAGCAATAGCCATCCGAGCAGCATATAAAGTAGGGTGTATCCCGGGTCCACTTCTTTTCACAATCTATTTTCTCCATCTTGCTGATATAATGGCCAAGCTCAATCCAGGCTTTCATTTTAATGCAGACGATACGAAGCTGTATTTGTGCTATGATCCCTCCCTGCCTTCCAGTATGTTGGACTCTTACTCTCTGTGTCTCTCTGTGTCTCTCTTTCTCTCTGTGTCTCTCTGCGTCTCTGTGTGTGTGTGTGTGTCTCTCTCTCTCTCTCTCTCTCTCTCTCTCTCTCTCTCTCTCTCTCTCTCTCTCTCTCTCTCTCTCTCTCTGTCTCTCTCTGTGCATCTGTCTGTCTCTCTCAGAGCTCTCTTGCAGCATTCCCTGGCTAAAAATTGCACTTGAATGACCGAGAAATTTTTTAAATTGAATGACTCCAACCCGACCTTTTTGGATCGTTGCTGCTCCTTTTGCCTACCACCTCTTGAAAAACTTGTGTACAGCTGATGGAGCTGCCAAGCAGATCCGATATTTTCTCACTACGAGGTAATAGGCTCCTCAAGCATTGCTTCTGAAGGAGAGTGACCCGAATCGGAAGTCCATCTCCAGCAGGCAGGTTTCGAATGCAGCGTAGGGCGGCCTTCAAGAGATTTGCCCTTGCAAAGCATTAGCCATCTTTGCTCATTGGACGATGGCTCTCTTCTAGCTCTGCTAGCCAGTGTTGCCTGTAGGTAACTACCCTGAGTCTTGAGGAGAAAATTTATGTATGAAGTGGGGCAGGTGTGGCCAGTCATAGAGAAAGCTGACCAGCTTATAGGCTTACTATGGGGACAGAGGTTAGGTGGGTGGGAGGGAATTTTAGTTTAGCCACTGGCCACCCCATCTTGTCTGTTGCCTATTTCATACACAATAAATGCAAAACTAGTGTTAATCCACGATGCTCTTCAGTTTTATGTACATGTTGCTGTAATAGTTTGTTCGTGACTATACCATGCCCGCCTTTGATGACGAGTGATCACCTTTGACGATTGAGGTCGTGGGCTCGAGCCCTTAGGCATATGTGAAGCACCTGGATAGAGATTCAGTTCTCTTAGGGTGCCATACAAATGAATTATATTTATATTTTGAGCCTAGTTTGCAACGTCTGCACAGCCTCTGTTTACTCCGGTGTTCCCCATGTATTCTGAGCTTTTTTGCGTGTTCTTGTTGTGTGTGTGTGTGTCTCTTGCTGATCACACACACACACACACACCGTTATGCTTATTTCATGCTGACCACCTGCAGATGCAGTAAGTTGTGGTCAGCCGAGTTTGCTAATATCCGTATGCGTGTGCATTGTTCTTGTATGTCATAAAAGGGTACATTGCAATGGGCTATCACTTGACTTAGAGTGCAATGCCAGATGCACCTTCCGTGCTTCACCGCATTGTCTTAGTGCAAAGGACAGCACGTATCGTAGCGTGATGATCTCTGGTGTTGAACTTGGCCTTTGTCATCAAAGTGAGCCTCTTGAACCAACTCTTTAATTCCGTCTGACAACCCACTCTTTTATGGTCATTGGTACCTGGTCTGATCATATGAGTGAGGATTCTATTCTTTTGTTCGTAAAATGCAGACCGACGTGCAGCCAGTAATAATAATAATAATAATAATAATAATAATAATAATAATAATAAAGCACTTGATAAAGCACCCTCAGAGAACTCAATCTCTTTCTAGGCACTTTACATTTGCTGCAAAGGGAACCGCAATTGAATGGTGAGTAATATCATGCTTCATAAACAACACGAATAACATAGTTAGGGGTGACATGCACAGTGTCAGCATGCAAGTGTAGTTAGTGGCAGCATGCATAGTGTCAGCACGCATAAGCACATCAAGGACGAATCACAGGGACCCACTAAATGCTGTCCTAAATAAGTGTTTTTTTAAGTTCTTTCTAAATGTGGTAAAGTCGGGGGATGTTCTGACGCAAGTCGGGAGTGAGTTCCAGGCTTTGGGAGCATACGAACTAAATGCACGGTCTCCAAAGGATTTGAGGTTTGTACGAGGTAGTGGTAAACTGTTGGATTCCGAAAAGCGGGTGATACAATAATAATAATAATAATAATAATAATAATTCACTTGATAAAGCGCCCTCAGAGAACTTAATCTCTCTCTAGGCGCTTTACATTTGCTGTAAAGTGAAGTGATGCTTGGCCTGGTGGGGGAGTAGATCTGACAGATAGGCTAGAGCCAAAGAAGGAAGGGACCTAAAAGTCAGCGACAAAACCTTGAAGTCGATCTGTTGATTGACTGGTAGTCAGTGCAGGTCGGCGAGAAGTGGTGTGATGTGGCAACTGCGACGCTCACGACAGACAAGCTTAGCTGCAGAGTTTTGCACCAGCTGTAATCGCCTGATTGCAAATGCCGGTAGGCCAGCAAGCAGTGAGTTACAGAAGTCAAGACGCGATGTCACAAATGTATGGACCAACTTTGACGTGGTATCCTTATCTAAACAAGCCCAAAAATGTAGCTGAAAGTAGGCAGACTTGATTGTGGAGCTGATGTGGTCGTCTAACGAGACGTCACTTTGGACCATGATGTAGGCAACTTTACGATTTTTTGTGTTGAAGGTACTTACTGCATGCCTGAGGAAGGCGTGGTTTTGAGTAAGAAGGACAGCTTACTCACGACTGCCGAAATCGTTAAGCTGTCCCAGCTTTTTGTTGCCGAAGGCATCACCAAAATAAGGTTGACCGGTGGGGAGCCAACAATTCGATCAGATTTGCTGGAGATTGTAGGTGAGGCTGATCGTGTGGCAGAGGCTATTCTGTCGCTTGAATAAGGCAGGAATTATTAGCCAGCACACTGTCTGGCAGACATGTACTGTTTAAGATCATGTTCCCGATGCCTTACATAGCTGCTGCTGACACGTTTTCAGTTTAAAAAGTTTCATGTACACCAGCTGAATATATATGCAATCAATATTTTTAGCGTACATGTGAGATTGGATTGGCACATCAGCACAGCAAGCTATTATTGTAGGAGCACTCAATGGCCTCAGACCAGCTGGCCTCCAGTCAATTGCCATAACAACAAATGGAATTGTGTTAGCTCGAAAACTGGAGCTTCTGAAGAGGGCAGGACTAGACCAAATTAACATAAGTCTGGACACACTTGTTCCTGCCAAGTTCGAATTTGTGACTCGTCGCAAAGGTTGGGAGAAGGTTATGGCCAGTATTAATGAAGCTGCAGGGATGGATTTCGAATCTATCAAGGTCAACTGTGTGGTTATGCGAGGCATCAACCACGATGAATTGGTTGATTTTGTGAGGCTTACAGAGCACAAGGTAAATCTGACATCTATTCTAAATTTGTGGTCTTGATGTTTGTGTTAGCTGCTATTTTGCAACTGGGTCTTAGCACAGGGGTAATGTGCTCGATCTTTCCGACCCTGGTCGTGAGGTTGAATCCTTCAGTGGCTGATCCTTTCTTGATCACTGCAAGTGGTGGTGATAGCCTTGAAGGCTCTTCTGCTGCTATATAAATGGGCTGTTGAATCAGCTCACCTTTAGTTAGTCATTGTGCTATTAGCCTTCATAGGCCAGCATATCTTGCCTTCAAATCTGACTGCTAAGATATTCTTAAGCAATATTTTCTTAAGTCATTATAACCCATATTCAGCAGTTGGTGTTCTGCTCAAATTTTGTTTATTAACTGCTGTGGCCACTATAGTTACCCTTTATCCCTTGAGATTATTAATACATTCTGCATGATCACTTCATGATGCTTAGCAGAATTGGGGCAGTAGAACACGGCCAAAGACAATCAAGTGATATTTATAACTCCATTTCAAGGTCTTAATGGTAGATAATTCCTTTAGAAGCTCGGTGGGGGCTTGCAGTTCCGGAGCTAGGTCGACTAAGCTATGTTTGATCGAGGCGCATCTGAAAAATGGAGGTCGATTGTTGTCTGGCCTGGGTTGGGTATGCTGGTACCTGCAGATGTGTTGTTATTACATTTCAGTTTGGTCGATTCTAGATTTTTGCAGAAATGCAGGCAGTTTGGATCATCAGGAGTACTATTCTGTCCTGGTTCATTGCAAAAATTAAGGTCGACCCTGCATCGAGTGCTCTGATCTAGTAAAGGCCACAGACGATATTGTGTAATAGTAGTATACAAATCCACACACCATATTGTTTGGTTAATAAAAAGTTGAGCTTTTGAAGTATTTCTTAAAAATAAAGTCGTCGAGTTAGTGGTCCCACGTTGCAATGTTGAATTTAATTTGTTGTTTGTGGCACAGGCGTTACATTTTGTTACATCTTGTTGATGTTGGGAGTTTTGAGTCATCGTACCACTAAACTCACAGGTTATTTCTATCCTGCATTAAGTTTTGATTAGCTGTATGAATCTACAGTTTTCTTGGTTTTTAGTTTTAAATTTCTGCTCGAGCGCCTGAAAAATCAGTGCATTAAGAAAATTCCCGATATCTCAACATGTTAAAAAATCTTGTTTTGAGCGATTTTTCCAACTGAACTAGCAGCGTTTTTCTAGCTGTGATGAGAGATACTTAGGGGACTCAATCTGTCTAAGCTTTCCAACTACCACGGTCCCACGTTGACTTGCTAACATGCCACGTTGTTCTATAAGTGAAGAGGCTCAATTGGGAGAAATGAGTGCAATACGAATATCCGACAAGTACCAGTGGTATTTCATAACAAAGTTTTTGAGGCATCGGCAGTGTTTATGTAAGCATCGCCGGCACTTCGAGAAGCTCCCAGGCACATAGTGGAATCGGTGACTCGAGGGATTTACAAAACAATTTTTGGTGACACTAAATGCCATGAATGCAGTCATGTTCTCTCGGTTAGATTTATCCCCTACGGAACTGTTGAAATTCAGGACTATCTAGAAACCGTGAATGGCTCGAGCTACCCAGCTTTGCCCGGTGAGCTCCCCATACAGAAAAAACACTTTATGCGGACGTCCTTGATAGAAATGCAAGAGTACGTTGGAGGTTCCTTGTTTCGTTGAGTCGATAGAGCATTAAGGCATCTTTCGAGCAAACCCCGGGAATCTGTGGTTCCCAGACTTTTTAATCAATGGTGATGCTTTGAATCGATTTTTCAATTTTGACCAGTGCAGTTTGATCTGGTAAGACCTCAAGGTTTTCCTTAGTCCTAGATGTCATGCTGTGTAGTGGCATGTTTCACGATAGCAAGCTATTTGATGCTGATATTCTAGGTGCAGCCATATCAAAGTATAGCAGCAATTGCTATTATTAAAATTTAAAAACAGACTGGCTGTTAATTTTACCATTTGGAAGTTAGCACTTTCATGTGCAGAACTTGACTACATTTAACGGAGGTGCACTCCCTCTGCTAACCCAAAAGTGGTCTGAACAGCTTTGAAACTTTTGAGTATATTATTAGTGTTCCCATGTCAAATCTGCATACATTATAGTAATACATTTGCATGGCACCCTCAATGAACTTAATCTCTTTCTAAGCAATTTATATTTGCTGCAAAAGAAGCATGATCGAGTGGTTAGTGGTAGCATGCTCAATGACATGAAGCATAATATGGTAAGAGGTGACCTGCATAGGGTCAGCATGCAAATATGGTTTGTGGCAGCATGCGCAGTGTCAGCATGCATAGGCACACAAAGGACAAATAACATGGACCCACTAAATGCTGTGATAAAGAGATGCGTTTTTAGCTTCTTTTTAAATATCGTCAAGTCAGGGGTTGTCGTGATGCAAGTCGGAAGTGAGTTCCAGGCTTTGGGCGCATACAAACCAAGGGCACGGTCTCCAAAGGATCTGAGGTTCGTACGAGGCGTAGGTAAACAATTAGATTAAGAAAAGCTGGTGTTACGATGCTTAGCCTGATGCTTGGCAGAGAAGTCTGTTGGCTACCGAATGCGTACCGAAAGCCGCTTAGGCTGTGAGTGCGCTATACAAAACTCTCCTGCGTAACACCCACATGGTCTTTATGACTTTGTGGAGTTACTGACGGAGATACATCATAGATCTGATAGGTAGGTTAGAGCCAAAGAATGAAGGGACCTAAAAGAGAGTGACAGAACCTTGAAGTCGTCGTGCTGCTTGACTGGGAGTCAGTGCAGGTCGGCGAGAAGTGGTGTGATGTAGCAACTGTGACACTCACGACAGACAAGCCTAGCTGCAGAGTTTTGTACTAACTGTAAGCGCCTGATTGCACAGGCAGGTAGACCAGCAATCAGTGAGTTACAGAAGTCGAGGCAGGATGTCACAAATGCATGGACCAATTTAGATGTAGTATTCCGGTCAAAGCAAGCCCGAATTTTAGCACTGCTATGTAGTTGACAGCAGGCAGACGTGACTGTGGAGCTAATGTGGTCGTCCAATGAAAGGTCACTTTGAAACATGACTCCTAGATTTCGTGCAGATTCAACTGGAGATAGCCCCCTGGCAGAGCCGATTTTGAAGGTTAGGTTTTCCAATTTCTGAATCACACTTGATTTGCCTATAACTAATCAGTTGGTTAATATAATAATATAATATAATTCATTTATATAGCGCCCCAAGAGAACTTAATCTCTATTCAGGCGCTTCACATATGCCTCAGGGCTCGAGCCCACGACCTCAAGTCAGACCTTGGTCGGAGCGAGCACCTTAAACGCTAGACCAAACCATTATTACTACTATTGCTGGTGCATATTGTCTTCTTATGCGAATGCTGTTCTGCTTTGCTCAGTTTTTGTTTCGTCCATAGCAAATGTAGACACCATGCAGTGGCAGCATAGCAGTTCCCAGCATTCCCAGCCGGTTGCTGCTCTTTCTGCTGCAGCTGCTGGATGTACGCTTTATTGAGTACATGCCGTTCGACGGCAACAAATGGAATGCCGGTAAGATGTTCAGCTATCGAGAAATGCTAGACGTAATCGTCAAAGAGTGGCCACACCTGGAGAAGGTTCCCACTTCCATCCATGATACAGCCAAGGCAAGAGCATGCTGCCGTCGGTCTTTTTATTGCCTGCAAAGCGAGTGGGCTGCCTGGCTGCAATCCACCCTTGCCCCGCCGCCCCGAGGCCCTTACTTCCTCTGAGGCTCCTCACATACATTCCGCTTCTTTGCTGTGCCTGCCTGGATTGCTATTGTACGCTGCCGTGCTGTCTGACCCGTGTGCTGGCTTTGCGCTTCGGTTTTACCATTTGGTTGAGAGTTGCAATTAAAAAAAAAAGAGAACCGCTGAAAGCTACTGAAGTCTCATTTCGGAAGAATAGGATGAAATCGGAAGCGTAGCAGAGGTGTAGCCTTGTGCGTGCGTGGACTACTTGTCGACACACGAAGCTGCCGCTGGCCATGCTGTTAGCACTGTAGGCTTCCGGCGGAGCTGCTGCGTACATGCACACGCGTGTGCCCGCCTGCTCGCACTTCTTGTTATCCATCGGCTTTTTTTGCTGCGTGCCTCTTGTCTGACTGTTGGCAGTCTATTGGGCACATTTGCACCTGTGCTTAGTGCTGTTTGCTCACTTGCAGATTTACCAAGTTCCACAATTTAAAGGACACATCGGCTTCATTACGTCAATGAGTGAGCATTTCTGTGGTGGCTGTAACCGTCTTCGAATCACCGCTGATGGAAATCTGAAGGTAGGCGCAGTGCGCTCTGCGTGGCTTTGGTTTTTCGTGGAGGTCCTCTGTAGCCGAACGAAGTGCTGTTGCATGAAAGCGCACCTGCGCGCACACACGCACACGTACACACACGCACAATAATGCTTAGTCCGTCCAGCATCCCAGCTGAGGCAACAGGGCAGGGTGCAGCAGCAGCTTCTGCCTAAGTGCGTCGTCTGCGGTGGTCGTGTGCGCGGAATGTGGCGAGGCGTTCTTCTGTCTTCGTGAACTGCAACAGCAGTTGTTTTTGCATGGATGCAGGTGTGTCTGTTTGGCAACGCCGAGGTTTCCCTGCGGGATGCACTCCGGAGTGGGTGCACGGATGCACACCTGCTCGATATAATTGGTGCAGCTGTGAAGAGAAAGAAGCAGCAGCATGCAGGTGCTGTACTGGCTGCTGCTGCCGCCTGCGCTGCCGCCTGCGCTGCCGCCTGCGCTGCCGCCTGCGCTGCCGCCTGCGCTGCCGCCTGCGCTGCCGCCTGCGCTGCCGCCTGCGCTGCCGCCTGCGCTGCCGCCTGCGCTGCCGCCTGCGCTGCCGCCTGCGCTGCCGCCTGCGCTGCCGCCTGCGCTGCCGCCTGCTGCTGCCGCCTGCGCTGCCGCCTGCGCTGCCGCCTGCGCCTGCCGCCTGCGCTGCCGCCTGCGCTGCCGCCTGCGCTGCCGCCTGCGCTGCCGCCTGCGCTGCCGCCTGCGCTGCCGCGTGCGCTGCCCCTGCGCTGCTGCGCTGCCGCCTGCGCTGCCGCCTGCGCTGCCGCCTGCGCTGCCGCCTTCGCTGCGCTGCGCTGCCGCCTGCGCTGCCGCCTGCGCTGCCGCCTGCGCTGCCGCCTGCGCTGCCGCCTGCGCTGCCGCCTGCGCTGCCGCCTGCGCTGCCGCCTGCGCTGCCGCCTGCGCTGCCGCCTGCGCCGCCTGCCTGCGCTGCCGCCTGCGCTGCGCCGCGCTGCGCTGCCGCCTGCGCTGCCGCCTGCGCTGCCGCCTGCGCTGCCGCCTGCCTGCGCTGCTGCCGCCTGCGCTGCCGCCTGCGCTGCCGCCTGCGCTGCCGCCTGCGCTGCCGCCTGCGCTGCCGCCTGCGCTGCCGCCTGCGCTGCCGCCTGCGCTGCCGCCTGCGCTGCCGCCGCCCATGCTACAGCCAATGCGTGTACTCAGTGGCGAGACACGTTTGCCGGGCTCAGGTTCCCAGCTCGTGCTTAGCTTCCCTAGCCTCTCAGGGTAAGAGTTACTCGTTGCTGCTGATGCTATTCGTCCTCTGTGGACAGACAGGACTGTACTAGTTTGCCGGGTGTTATGTTGCTATGTAAGGTAAGCTCTTCCCGGCACCTTCGCTTTCCAGTCCACATGTAGGCTACGATGCACAATTCTATGTGCTTTGTTAATAGACATTACCCGTTTACTGGGGTCTTCACCTGCTCGAGTTTTGGCAGCATTAAAAAAATCCTCACAGCTTACTTCCAAGGCTTCGGTTTACCAAACAACTTTAAGTGCCACTTCAAAAGAATATTACCATACTGACTGCCACTAGTTATCCCGACTCTGCACCTAATGCTGTAGGTGCCCCCAGTACTGTAGGTGCCGGCTGACACCCATCAAACTGCGCTATTACCAGCACCTTGAGTACTTAAGGGTTAGTCGTCGTTTTCAATTCAACTCAGTAGCCCTAAGATAGTTGCTGTGGCAGAGATGACACCTGAAACCCAGAACCCAGTAGTCGTCTCCTCCTCCTGCAGAGCGGTGTATGCCTACAGTATGTGTACATGCACGTGCATACATGCTCGCACATACATGCATGCACGCACACACACACACATACAAACACGCACACACACACACATACAAACACGCGCACACACACACACACACACACACACACACCATGCACACACAAACACATACACACACTCTCTCTCACCCGCGCACACTCGAGCGCACACACATGCGCACACATACACACATACACACACACACACACACACACACACACACACACACACACACACACACTCTCTTGCGTGCACTCTCTCTCTCTCTCTCTCTCTCTCTCTCTCTTGCGTGCACACACACTCGCGCGCACACACACTTTCATACACACGCTTGCGCGAACACACACATACACACTCACACATGCGAACACATGCACACGCACATGCACACACTCTCTGTCTCTCTCGCACACACACACACACACACACACACACACACACACACACACACACACACACACACACACACACACACACACACACACACACACACACACACACACACACACTCTCTCTCTCTCTCTCTCTCTCTCTCGCATGCACACACACACTCACACACAAACACACGAACGCACACAAGCATTTGTGCTTGTGCCTGTGCCTGTGAATTCGCGTACACACACTAGCACTCGCACACGTGCGTAAACATTCATCATCTATCTGTAAATATTCGTATGAAAAGAAACCTTAGTAATAAGTCTAGACATATTAAAAGTCTCAGCAGCTCCACGTAGATGGCTTGTTAGCTCATTCAGCGACTCGCAGTAGCTGGCAAGGCATTCTTAGGTGGCTACTTTTGCCATGGAGGATCTGGAAAGGTTAAGGCCACGTCCTCTTTTGCCCAATTCTGGCTGCACTCATGGCCATCTCTGTGTGTTTGGCTCGGCCCCACTCCCGGTGGTGAGTCAGACTCAAATAAGATGTTTGTCTTATACCGACTCTGTGTAAGTAGCTCCATGCAGACTGGCAGCAGACCTGTTTGAATGTTAATAAACAATGACTCGACTGTAATTTTTGTGGCGGTTTTTTTGGCTCTTCTGAGTTCATTCTCATTTCGTATAGGCATTAACACTGTAGCTATGTGGTGACTTATCGTCTATGTGATTTTTCAGCTCCTAAGCCATGTCTGACCAAGTGCTGTTGGTAAAAATGGTGTTGTATTCCAAGAAAGACCCCGGCCATTCGTGCTAATTAGCATAGCACGGCTTCGCTCGAATCAGGACCAGACCTTTATGTTCGGTGGCATAATTGCACAGCTGCTTGCCGTCATTCGTGAGCTGCCTTTGTTTGGATTGTAGGCATGACTGCGCTACCATCACAGAGGAATCGCCCGATGATCCTAATTGGTGGGTGATGTATATGAGATAGCATGTGCTCTTTCCAGGTTAGCATTGAGAAGCGGCTGCTGTGGTACCTGTGTGTGTGCGTATGTGTGTGTGACATTATCGTAGCTGTGCTGATGCCTCAGCTTAAAATGGCTGCTGATGGTGAGCTTGTTCTCTGAAAGCACTGACCTTATAGTGGACTGTGGGTCGTGGAAGTGGTGTGATTTACAATTTGTAGGAACGAGGATGTTCTCTTCCAACAGTCAACGTCACACGGTTCTATGTGCTCGTGACACCAATGGTGGGGACAAAGATCTGATGAAGTACTGGGAGAGCGACTATTACTTGCAGGCTCGTCGCCCGACCGACGAGCCTGCAAGTGCCGTGCAAGATGCAGGCGGCTCGGCACTCGATAGCCACCAACATCAGCCACTCCACAATGGGTCGTCTTCCTGTTCGAATGACGGCACTCTCGTGTCATGCGACGTAACTCTACAGGACCTGTCGTCCTCGGCTGTTGGCAAGCCGTCACTTACGCATACAGGAAGTGACGGTCGTGCGAAAATGGTTGACGTGACGAGCAAGGATGCCACCAGGCGAACGGCCTCTGCGCAGGCCAAGGTCATGCTCGGTCAAACTGCGTTCCGTCTGGTCAGAGAAAATAAAATGAAAAAAGGAGACGTAATGACTGTGGCCAAAATTGCAGGCATAATTGCTGCCAAGCGTACCAGCGAGCTGATACCACTCTGTCACAATCTAAACTTGACGGGTGTTGACGTCGAGTGTACTCTGAACGAGGCTGACTGCTCGTTGCTCGTGCGAGCCAGCGTCACGACCGTCTCGCCCACAGGCGTGGAGATGGAGGCGCTCACTGCTGCCACCGTGTGCGCCCTCACCGTGTACGACATGTGCAAGGCCGTCGAAAAGAACATCATCATCACTGAGGTGCGGCTGCTGCTCAAGACCGGCGGTACTTCGGGAGACTATATTGCAAGCACTTGACATGCCAGCCCAGCGATGCGAGGACGAGATTTCAAAACAACTTGTGGCCAAAGCTTTCATCAAAGCAACAAGAGGACACTTCTGGATATCTGCCCCGGGCAGAACGAGGGAGAGCTAGTGACCCATATTACGTTGAGCCGTTAATTCCTCTGCCGGACTCCTCCGTCACTCTCTGCCTGAACAATGAAGTGGCACCGGTGGTCCGTGAGTGCCGTGGTGATTGTGCTCATCCTACCCGCTTGCTTAGGATGGCTTGGGGTGCTGCATCGCTTACTTTGCCAAATGTCTCTGCAACTGTATCGTCAGTGTAGACAAGCAGCTATTATCTGCTACTGTCTAATCTCATTACTCCCTTCTGTTGATGAAGTTTTCACCAGCTGCCGCAGCTGCGGAGCTGGCTTTGCTCCGAAGCTTATGTGTGCCGCAATGCTGTCCCCAGCTTATGTGTGCCGCAATTCTGTCGACGTGCACGAACCTTTGCTCTTTTTCGAGGATAGCGCACCCCGTCCTCACTGCTGGTAAAACCTATTTGCCGAAGAGTTCCGTATCTAGATAACTAAGATGTAGATGCAGCTGCTTTTGTCACTTATACTGTCGCACTGCTCACTTTTAAAAAAGTCGTCCCGAACAGCGTTCTTATTGTAACGTCACATTGCTCACTTCTTAAAAAATCGCCCCGAACACATTTTTAATTTTAATTTACTGACAAATTTGTTTCTGCTCATTAGCTCAAAGGCACCACCGAGGTATATATGAAATTCGCCGTTTCACTCGTTATGCAATTTGAGAAGGATAGAAAAGACGCCGTCCCAAAAACGTTCTCTAATCTCCCCGAGACTGACTGACTGACCTGCCCAGTGTGCTCCCAGGCCGCTTGCCGTCCGGCTGCGAGCCGTTCCTCTAGGATCGGAGGAAGATGCAGGCCCAAGAAGTGCCGCTCAAGCTGCTCCACTCTAGGAGCTCGCCGATACTCGTCCGTGCTTGCCCGAGGCGCCTCAATTACGAGTATCAATTCATTGACTGATGGACGACTTCGTTGAACGTTCTGCCATAGAGGTCTGCCAGAGAGAGCGAAGCTGAGGGAGCCGATCCACTAGTCAGATCGCCTATTCTTAATTGTCCGGTGCAGCGCAGCTGGGTGGACGTCTTTATTGCTGCTGGGACCAGATGTAGGAGTAGGCTCGCATTGCTGCCTTTTAATAATAATAATAATTCGCTTGATAAAGCACCGTCAGAGAACTCAATCTCTTTCTAGGCGCTTTACTTGCGCTTGCGCCTCAATCTCGAAAGTTTTCACTTGAAAAGATCATAGTCCGTCTGGCTCTTCCAGTCAATCGAGCTCCTGGCCCGGCCGGGGCTCCAGGGGTGGTGCAGGGCGTTGCCGCTTCCACATGGCTTGCCAGCCGCATCTGGCGATGCGGCGGCGTCGCTGCCTGCTCGATACGTTGATAGCAAGACATGATCGCTTCTGGCTGCATCGCAGCCGGCCCACGACAGGCGCGTCTCGAGCGAGCGAGCGGCGGCAAAAAGAATCGAGCTTCGAGGCTCCAGTTACGTAGGCACAGCTGGAGAGCTGCGCGCGATGTTGACTAATTTTAGCCACCGTGTCATCCGGTTGTTTTTGACTTATTGTAAGACGCGGCGGCTCCTAAGCTGCCGAGTTTACGTCTCGACGGGAGCCCCTAAGCAGTGGTGCGGTATGTGCCGACGGCGTGCCTTTATCAGCTCTGCGGCCTCTCTCAGCCCATTCGGGCGTCAGTCGGGCTGATAATGGCCGGTCGTGTTTACAGACCAAGCACCTTGCTCTCGCGTAATGCCAGCTCGAAGAAAGAGAGGGCTCGCTTGCCGGCGACCGTGGTGAGCCCGCGCCTGTTGCCGAAGAGTTGCCTTTTCACGCCGCCCAACAAATAATAGCCTGCCGTTTACTGGACCGGCTCGAAACTTTGTTTTAGACTCGGCGCCCGCCGATTACTTACTGCAGTATCCACTGCCCTTTACACAGAGGTAACCTTCCACTGTGCCGCTCTCGGATGATGTAGGCTGTACGGTGTCGGCGAGCGGCACTCTTTGTCTGGCTGTGCCGCGAGCTGGCTGCTGCTGCTGCGGCGATTAGACGTCCGGACAGAAGGGGAGCTCGCTGGCGAATGGCGAGGACTGCGACCGAGCGATCGTTCACGCTTTAGGTGAGCTCGAGCGCCAACTCGGCCGCAGGCGCTTCCCTGAATAATCCGCGCCGCCTCGAGGCTTTAGACCCTACGTTGATTTCGTTCGTTCGCTGTCCCCGGCAAAAATGCTTCCAAAGTCGAACTCGCCGACCCAGGCTCGAGCTCGCGGCCGCGTGCTTTCGAAGTGAGCCGTCGAATTTTTCTCGCTGAACATTTGCCCAGAAACGCTGACCGAGCTCGCTATTTAGCAGCCGCTCCCCGTTGTCCCGGAAAGGAGCTCTACGCTGCAAGGAAGTTGCATCCCAAAAATATGCCGCGGGCTGTTAAAAAATGTACCCGAATTATTAGCGGCGATAGTCCCGAGCGGAATTCACATTCCGGGGCTCCTGCGAACGTTACAGTCTTATCGGAGCCATTCGCTAGATTATTGGCTGCTGACCCAAGATGTCGCAATAGCTTTTCCATCGCCGGGCCATGCTAGTCAACTGTTTACAGACGACGTTTTAATGCAACTGAAGATAGAGCCAGACTAAGACAGGGTTTAGCCGAGTCCTGTCCGAGGTTAATCTGATCCGAGATATTTCTTCCGGTCTCGTCCTAATTAAGCATACAGCCCGTTTACTGGCGACTGTAGTGTAGAGGCTTGGTCAGTGGCTTTGAGGCGTGTGTAGCCGAAAAATCGGTTGCCAGCTGACGGCAATATAAGTGAGGATATAATATAAGTTCTCCACTTGCCGAGGCATTAAAGGATTGCCTGCTGTGGAAATCGAAACCTCGTCTCAGGTCGCGAGCAGCGAGCATCTTATCCATGAGCTAAGACCCAGGGATGGGAGAAGTCTTGCTATCTCATTCAGTAGGAGCAGCAGACGGGCAAGTCCCAGAGGGTGCGACAACCACACGACAGGCAGACTTCTGGTCGTTTCGTGCTTCAAAAGTACGCTCTCATAGATGACTGGACGGCTCTCCAATACGTATTTACCGCATTACATTTTTTTGAGTTTGTTTTGGAAGATGCATACAAATGCCTTGCACCGCTGTAAAGAGATGCCAACTGTAGAGCACTCCGTTGAACATGATCCCAGGATGACAAAGCTCGAGCACATAAATATCAGCTTTCAAGAAAGCATGGATAATATTCAATAACGAAACATGCTATCTAAGAGGTAAGGTGCTCGCTCTTCACAACTGAGGTAGTAGGTTTGAGTCCTGTAGTGGGCGATCCCTAATAGCCAACTGCAAGCGGTAATGACAGCCGTCAAAGCTCTTCTGCCGCTATACAAACGAGGCTGTTAAATCAGCTAATATTTAAATTTTTTTTCAATCGAGCCTTGTTCTTGCCGGCTGTTCTTGAAAACAGGTAGGAAGCCAGCTACGACAAGTTTCTGCATTGCGATCCTCGACGCTCTTTGAGACCCTGACGTTTTTGGACTGTACGGTATTCCTACGAAAAATCATGGCTTTTGGCTGCATCTTCGGTCGGCCAAGCCCTGGCTTGGAAGTCTTTTGACCTCGCAGCGGAGACTAAGAAAGTGCAGTCGCAGACGGTCGCAGGCGGCCGGTGTCCCTCTCAGAATGGCCAGCGCCAGCCCGCCATGGCCGTTGGTGCGAACAGGCTGTGCGAACTGCTGCACTTCCTGCGAGTGGAACAGACAGCGGCGACAGCAACCGACGCTGCCCGTGCCTGAGCGATGCCGACGTACTCGAGCGTAGTGCATCGGTTATCCTGAACGAAGAGATCAAAGCATCGAAAGTCTGGAAGTCGCTTCCGGTTACTGTAGCCACCTGCCGTTCACTTGGCATCGGCATTTAAGTCTCCGCTGGCTGTTGGACGCATCGGCTCCGCTCAGCTTTTCCTGCTGAACGTTTTCCTTGTGAACTCGTCCTTGTTTCCTGCGTGCTTTGTGGGCTAACCTATAAGCGCTTTAGTGAATGTCGCTAATGGGGCGCCGCCCTATCGACCGGCGGCCGAGAGTGTCCTCGGATGCTTTGCATGCTTTCCAAAGCAGCAGGATACTGTGCTCGTCATGGAATCTTGGCGATTGCTTCCCTTAAAGCGGGCTCTAGCCAGGATGGAGATGTGATTCTCTTAGGGCTCCAGGCAAAGAAGACACGTGATTATTATTATTCGCATCCTATTTCAGCCTCCATTCTCTGCTCGTTTTTTATCTGCTCTGATACAGATGCTAGTAGCCGTCCTGACTGCAGCAATATTTATAAAAATCCTGAGGCAAAGCCACGTCGGTCGCCTAAAACGACTTTCTGCGTAACTTTTCAATAACTCGCGTCGCGCTCACAACGACTGCTCCGCGTAAGCTGCTACATATGGCTGACCGAGGGGCCCATCTGCAGGGGGCACATCGCTGGGGGGGGGGGGGGGCTAAAGCTCCCCCCCCCCGATGCGGCGCTGCACAGTCGCGTCGTCAATTACGTCCCATGGGCCCCCTGGAAGCCCCTCAGTAGTGTCTGCCAAGGTTGATTTATTTTTAGCCCGGAGGCAGCTCACTTTTAGAGAGCGATTCTACAGACTTTTTTTTAAATTGTTTCCCTAGAGGTGGGACATCATCTTTTGTTTTAGGTGGGGCTGAAAAGGCTGCAAAGGTGCGCTTTCGGTTCGCACGCTGTCAGTTCTTAGCGGGGGGGGGGTGGGGGCCCATCTCATTTTCTCTTTAGAGAGCGGTCATTTTTTTAAGAGGGCTAAAGCGGAAGTTCTTTTTTGACAGGTCTGTGAGGGCTGCCGGAGCATTCGGCGCGAAGCTCCATGCACTCAAATCGGGAAGTGGGTGATACAAATTTCAATTTAGTCAAAAGTAAGTCAAATCGTCTGCAGGGCGGTGCGTGTTCAGCGAGTTCGGGCCTTCCAAAAAATGCTGCGCAACCATTTCGTTGGAGGTGGCCGGAAAGCGCTCTTCAGGAGAACGCTGCTTCGACGAGTTTCTCTCTCTCTCTCTCTTTCTCTCTTCCTCTCTCTCGCTCTCTCTCTCTCTCTCTCTCTCTCTCTCTCTCTCCCTACAGACACAATGTGCAGCTATACAAATGAATTAATTAACTAGGCCGAAAAGTAACGGTGCTAGTCTCAGCCGACGTAAGATTAATACAGTTAAGGCCCGAACCTTGTATCGCGGCTCAAGTATCATGGTAGCAGCAGATCGCGGCAGCAAGAAATAGGCATTATTACTCAGAAACCGCAACTGATGAATCGTAGTCATAATTTGACTGGCTTAGAACCCCGCAGTTTCAAAGACCAACCACTTCTTTCTGACTCGGCCTTTTGAGAGAGGACTAAAGCATTTCCGAAGTCAGTCGACCGCGGCACGCCCAAATATTTACTGCTATAAAATAAGCTCTGTTAGTGGTATGCAAATGTGACCTTCCGAGATTGATCGTAGCAAGCCGCCGAGGGTTCCAACCGTTTAGCAGCTGCGTTGATCCTAGCTGCTCTGGCCCGACAAAAGAGCATGGTCATATGAATTGCGCTTGAGCAGAGCCTGACTAAAGGTCAGATGAATCTCGCTTTTTCGTTTCGGTTTTCGCTTGTCACCGCGGTCATCCGTTAACGGCTAGTAGTTTGTATACAGTTCGGATTGTTTTGGAGTCTTGGGTTGATCGCAGCAACTTTAGACGCTCACGCTGTTCAAATGTCTTAGCACACTTCAGGCTTTTTCGCAAGCATTTGGAGAGGCAGGAAGCGGTAATTCAGCGACCGTACCGAAAACTAGGCGGAACCGCTTCGATTGCCGTTACGAGCCGGTGCGATGAGAATTCGCACTGCAATAACTCGCGAGCCGACGGTTTTTACTGTTTTTTTGCAGTCTTATTAACGGCCCGAGCTCTCTGCAGAGAACGAGCCGCCTGAGATGGGTACTACGCCCGTCAATTTCTACGACGACTTCGCTCAGAGCAGTGACCGACGTTGGCGAGTCCACTCGCAATGTGTCGAAGAAAATGAGCAAGGCTCGGGAGCCGTTGCCGCCGCATTCTTAACTCGGTACGGACGACCGCTGCCGGGCATTAAAGCCGCGTCGTCGAAGGAGGATCGACATCTCTCGGCGGCGGCGGCGGCGGCGCCGCGGCGCGAGCTGTCTGCCGTGAGTGTGAAGCGAACTTTTCCGTCGCAGCCGCCTCCTCGAGAGCTGTCGCTGAGTGGGACGCGCGGCGACGAGTGGCGCACCGCCGGCGGCGGCGCTGCCGAATTTTCTCGTAGCGCTCTCGCTGCCGACTCGGGAACCTCGCGGGCGGCGTTCGCCTTCGCAGGGCGTCGCGGCGACTGCAACGCCACCGCGAAGCCGGGTCTCGGGTCAGGCGGCAGCAAACCGAAGATGACGTCAGCCGACGCTCGGCAGACGATGCACAGTCGGAGAGCGTACCCGAGACTCCTGCCTCCGCTGTCGACCGACAAAGGCCTGGAGCGCTGCGAGAGCGACTGCTCGCGACCCAGTAACCCGTCTCCCGTCGAAGCGCAGTGCGGCCTGCCGACAGAGCCCACCGGAAGGCCTGCGGCGGTGAAAAAGCAAACTGCCTTGCCAAAGTCAAGGGTCAAAGCATGATCTCGCGGCCATCAGTCAGGACGGGTTCAGCCTGCAATCTCAACAATATTCGAGATGAAAACTAAGTTACTAAGTTCCACGTGTAAATCATTAAAGAGTACACTTGCGTTCGCTTCGGGCAACCCATTAGAGAAGCCTGTCGCGGCCTACAATGCTCGCAGTCAAAGTCAAACCACTTTAACATTGCGTCGAAGGCGCAGGTGATCGTCAAATTCCAATGTCTCATAGACGGCGATGAGCGGCCGCGATCACGTTTCAAGCAGGTAATGGTAATTTATTATGGATTCATATTGATGGCATTTGTATCGATAATAAAGAGCCTGTCTCCTATAGGTATAGGAAAAGCTTTTTTCCACGGAATTCTTCAGAGGGTTATAATTCGAGTAGGCAGCAGGAAAATATTCGTAAACTGCATTCACACGATTCAATTTTGTATGACCGCTTCTCCAGCTAGCAAGATCATCAAATACATTTGGCCAGGATCATCGAAGAGCGTAAAGAGCATTAGAAGAAGTTGGGCGACTTGACCTGGAACAAATTAGACCGTATATTTGATTCTCTACTAGATTGTGACTCTATATTTAGGTGTTGGAACATCAAAAGCATCGTAGTTGTCATCGACGCCACCTTCAGTTTAACTCGAATCATCACAGTTGGTCAAAATAACATCAAGTGTAAGTGGTGGAATAGGAACTCCCACCTCATCGCGGTGCGGTACAGGTCACATCGCCGACGACGAATTTGGATATTCAATTTTACGCTTATTCTTTCTGCTGGAGCCCTGCACGTTAGTGATGCAGAAATAACAATCCGAAGCACATGGCCGAGCACAAAGGAAAGGCCGACCCCGGTGTCATGCTTCACGATTGTGACCTCTTTACTGTAAAACAGTCTCCAGATTGTTAGCAAAAGTGCAACTAAAGTAGTTTTTATATGATGGCTTGCTATTTAGATGGCGGAGCTAGGCAGTGCTGTGTTGACGGAGCGCTTCGGAAGTAGAGCGCTTGCAAATTGCGCTCAAGTCGGCACTTTACATTCGGCGACTTCTTTCCTCGGCGAAACCGCATTTCAATTGCAGTGGAAACGCACGGTTGAATTTCTTCGATTTTTTTAGACCGGCCGAGAGGCCGCTTTGAGTAACAATGAAGCAAAACTAGCAGCACTTCTCGCAGCTCCGTCGAATCACGCCGAGCGGCGTCGCCCAGCTAATGGCTCTTTTCGCATGCGCCGAGCGGCGTCACCCAGCTCGTGTCCTGGGCGTTAAAAAAAACTCTTTTTACTCGTGCCTCCAAGGCGTGCATGGCTAGCTGCAAAGTCGGTGTGTGGAGAATTTCTTCGCAGTCAATGCAGTAAGCATGGTTAGTCTAGACGACGCTATTACTGAAGGAAGAGCCAGGCGACGCTTGAGCTAGCACCGTCCAGACTGAACGCAGGTGCTCTCTGAAAAAACTGACTTAAAGCGCTACCGAACCATCGGAGCCGTCATGTTACTTTTTGGGGCGGCTGCTATTCTACTCTTCGGTTGTGTACGCCCAGCGTTTAAAATTGATATTTTATTTTGCGTCCGTAGTTATTGTTTACCTAAAAGCTTAATTAGGTACAAATACAATTTATTCACTTCGCGTAAAGTAATTTTGCACTCAGAGAGGAACGCGGCAACTTTTACGGCTCGCGAAAACTTTGATCAATTTAACGTAATCAAGCTCAGCACCTATTTCTTGTTTAATGGAGATACCATTGATAATCCACAAAGACTCTCCTGGGCCTTAGTTAAGTGAATAGAATTGACGACCTCCAATTTAGGGAAACTTCGCTCTCCGCCTGCAAGGCTGGCAGACATTGAAAATATGATTCGTAATGTAGCCATCAATTTGGGAAACAATCTGCGTGAGGCCGAATTTCAGAATATAATCCACAACATGGCGGACTCTCCGGCCCTCGGGTGAGAGTAGTTGCGAAAGCAACCGAAGCTCGTCTGTCCATTTAGCGCCCAGTAGCTTCTATTTACAAAGTTCAGCGGAGAAATACCGCTCCGCTGGCCTTATATTCATCGAAGCTCTCATATGTAAGTGTAAAAATGACTTAACAATTTTTTTTAAACCAAGTTTGGGTCATATGTCACTTGTCAAAACTTCGGCTTGATTCCTAATTTGGCTGTCTTTTGAAAGGCGAACTTTCCAGAAAATCAAATTTTTGACCAATTTTTTGTTCATGTTCATATCAAAGCCCCACTGGTTGCAAGACTCACGCGACGGCACTATATCATTTCCGCGTATATGAAATGTTTCATTTTATTTTTAGCGTTTGATATAGCAGCTGAGGCGTAAAAATAGATATTTTTTGACGTACGGTTGCATACAAAAGTTATCTCAGCGTCCACATTGCAACCATCGGCTTCTAGAAAGCCAGATATTCTAGGGAGAGTTGACCGGCTTTCAGTTACTCTTAGCGTGCATGGACCGGCTCGCTAAAGCTGTGTTTACAGGATCGGATTTCTGACGGCTTCTTTGCACTGAAAAAAATAATAGCAGATGACAGGTTGACTGATTTAATTGAGATCCGCCGGACGAGTCCTTGTTGACGGGGCACAATGAACAAAGAATATATGAATATATTTCTTAAGAAACGCGATCTAGGAGATATAGCCGCTGGACTGAGCATGACTGATGAGTCTTCGCAGCTTAATCTATGTACACGCCTCCGTGGTCCATAAAATTAAAACCCAAATATTGGCCTTCTCCTGTTCGCTGTTGAGCTCATTAGCCAAGGTCTTTGTCAACGGTGAGATCTGGTCTCGCCAGCGACGTAGACTGTTGTGTTGTATAGACGATCCACCGACCTGTTATTGAGGACCGTAGGAAAATTAACGCCATTCTAGGCCAGTGTGTTCTTTCTTGGCCAATGTTAGTCTCCGACCAAACGCTGCTTGCACGGCGGTGATTTGCTTACTTTTTCGGTCAAAATAAAACTCGCAACACAAGGGAGTGCCTAAATAAATCAGACGACTTTGTATATGATCAAATGCTTAAATTGAGCTATCGCCACATCAAAATGCCAGTGCCCAATACTCGGCTACGTTGAGCCTGTTCTGCAGTGTTCCTACATATGGTTTCATAATCTGATATAAAAAAAGATCAATAATCGTAGACGATATTATAGAAGAGAGCTCAGGCGCGAGGCTGATTCAATGCGTAACGGAGCTGACGCCACAAAAAGATATAGGATGAAACGGCTCTATGACGAGCTGATGGCACTTCCAAGAGAATACTTCCTATCTCTGCTTATTAGGTCAATCTTGGCCTGCACGGCGTAAATTAAATGCTGACTTTTCATTTTTTAATGCATGTAGCAATGATAACGACGATCCACATGGCAGCCCACCATTGATGCGCAACAAGACTGACACATCGACTGACAAGCACCATTCAACTCTTAAGATAGCATCTGCTTGCTGACAATTGTCTGACAGGACCCCGAGACATCGCTGAGCGAAAAGGCAGAGGAGATGACCCAGGCTGGAACTGATAAGGCTGCAGCGGTACATCTTGCCCTGTTTTAGAGCCTGAGGCAGCAAATATCTCTCCGAGAAGAGTCCGACGATACCGATGAGCTATTAGAGAAGGAGAAAAGGTATTACTGACTACGAAGCCGCATTGAGACAGGAAGGGCCGAATAAGCATGCCCAGCAGTCCACGACTAAGTCAGACCAACTTGATAAATTCTAAATGCAGCAGCAGAAACTCTGCCCAATATGGACCTTGCGTCCCTGCTCTCAAACTGACGGAGAATCTCTATTTAAGACAGCGCAGCAAAGAAATGTTGACTCCGTGCAACCAAGCGACGTGAAAGCAAGCGATGAAATGTTCAGAATAAAATAAAAAACTTCCAAAAGCACGGTATTTTACAATAACAATCGATATTTCGAGGACCGGCTTCGTTGCTCCTTCCGTCACGGTAATCAATGCAGGGAGTTATGCTGTGAAAATGGCGATCGCTGAGTTTGCAGTGTGGCAGTAGCTTTTACTGCCGCGGCGAGACAAAGAGGAAAAAGGTGAATACTTCGGTGGGATGCCTTCACTGTTTGCCTCAGTGATCCACGCTGAGTCAGCAGGCAGCAGTTTTGCAGTGTACGGCAAGCCAACACTATTTTCCCAAATGTGGAGGGGGTGGCGCCACCGAGATATGCAAGTGAAACACTCCAAGCGTGCTCGAAATATGTGGAATGAATGCTCGACAGTTTGTCGAGCATGGCTCAAGCGATAGTTAAATACTACCTCGTGTGGTATCGGCCTTCGATTTCAGTTCTTGCTTGGACCGATGATAACCTCCATGTTTCATAAGCTGGTAGGTGCGAAAAGAAGTACCCGCACTTAGCACAAGTAACAAAACTGTTGTTAAGTATATCGATGTCGTGGAAAGCCGTTCCATAGCAGCTATTCTCTCATGCATTCTCTTCCTTTGGAAAGAGATTTCTTCCTTCGTGAGGCACAGCTATAATTGAAATTTCGAATATCCATCCGCAAATGTCGTCTTTGCCGTGCTGGTTTGGTCTAGCGGTTAAGGTGCTCGCCCCGACCAAGGTCTGACTGAGGCCGTGGGCTCGAGCCCCGAGGCATACGTGAAGCGCCTGAATAGAGATTAGGTTCTCTTGGGGCGCTATATAAATGAATTATATATATATATATATATATACATATATATATATACATATATATATATATATATACATATATATATATATATACATATATTCCGGCCGCATCCTCGATAACCAGTTCTTGCAAAATGCGTGCATATGCCCACTGATCAGGGTGTCGTACAAGCCACTGTTTCACCTACTCCTAAGAAGAGGTGCAATCACTAGAACCTAGCCCACCGAACAATACCTATTCGCTTATGTCTCAGAACTATCCCAGACATTTTCTTCCGCTCTAATTACAGCGAACCCATGACTACTTTCTGGGTGGAGCTTCGCTGATGACTGATGAGAAAATCAACAGAAAACCGATGGCAACACCAATCGTTCATCAGTTTGACCGACGGAAAACCAACTGAAGGACGAATAACCGACCGTATGGACTCGGCTTTAAAAGCTTCTTCTTCTAGGTGAAAAAGTGTAAGAGACTTGTATGGGACAACGAGTAGACTTAATAATAATAATAATAATGCACTTGATAAAGCGCCCTCAGATAACTCAATCTCTCTCTAGGCGCTTTACATTTGCTGCAAAGGGAAATGCAATTGAATGGTGAGTAATATCATGCTTGATAAACAAACAAAATAAATAACATGGTTAGGGGTGACATGCACAGGGTCAGCATGCAAATTTATTGAATGAACCGTGTTCAAAGCTCACTGTTTTTTTGCCGCCCGCTGCTATGCAGACACTGAAAGGGAAGATGACTTGCGATTCAGCATATTCCTTCCGGGTGGATATTTTCCTGCAGCCAAATGAGCAGGCTGAAGAATGCATGAACAGTCACGGATGCAGGCAGCGTCTCGTTCGACACGACGTCATGCTTGTGCTGGCGGGCTAGTAGTCCAAGTTGCCTCATGTTAACGTGGAGTAGACTACATTTTCGCTTTGATGGCCATCGTTTGCGTACAAGATGATCAGCATTTTGAGGTAGGAGGGGCATGCCTCTCATTTTATTTGTAAGCTCCTTAATTAAGGCATTCAGATAACCATTGCCTCTCAAATGTACTGATGCCTTTCGGAAGTGGTGGTTACCCAGCATTCGCATGGTAATGCGGGTTCCCTGACCTGATTTTCGTAACCCACTGATTCGAGCTCCTCAAGCAACTATCCATTGACCGAATTCAAGATAAGTATCCAAAGTAACTCCTAATGTCGTCTTAAGGGATGGCAGAGTTAGTTTAGCTAAATGCGTCGGGAACTAGCAGCCCGTCGTGTACTTGTTCTTGTCCTTGCCCTATGACATGGCTGGTTAGATGCGCTTCGTTTGCATGCTCTCATCGGTCGATAGCTTCGTCGAGGCTCGTATTCCGATCCTTTCGCTAAGCGGTGAGAGCTGAATGCCTCACTAGAAGTCTTACATGTATCGGCCATATGGTTACGTAAATCGGCCCTGATAGTCTATTTTTTGTAATGCGCTATATAAATTCACGTTCGTTCTTTAATTGTTTCGCGGGGTTCGCAGTTTGAATTCCTAACAAACGCGATTTTATCCAGGCGTGGGCAGTGCTAAACAAGAATTTCGATGTAAGTACTAGGAAAGGTCAACTGAAATGACTTTAATCTTAACCTGTGGCGAACATCGAATCAAATATGTCAGTGGAGTTGTGGTTTGCCGTTGGTCTTTATATATTGAAGATAGACTAAATATCCGTGTACTAAGAGAGCTGCAATGGCTGCAAGTTGAACTACAAATGCAAGCTATATTTTTACCTCTAATCTAGAGTGACTGCAGCGGCTTAATTTCTTCTTATCCATCTTCTACACAGTACGAAATTGTATCAACCGCCTTATGCCACATTCCTCTCTTCCCAGGAAAATATCGAATTTACCACGTGCAAAGACGATGCGCTTGCTCAGAAAGCCTTGCGTAAGTTTTGAAGTCAGTACATCCACATCAAAGCCTAAAGTACATCCGAATGTTCGTTTCTTGAATCTCAAAGCACTAAATAGTGCGTGAGTGCTAGGCTGGGCAGTCTTCTACACCTACTCGAAGCATAGGAGGCTTTTGGTATGCATACGTTAGTCAGCACAGTTAATATCCCAAAACAAAGAAATAGTGAGAGGCATTGCTGATAGTCAAGGATGAAAACAGCTTAGGCGTAGTGTAGGAAGGCGGGAAAGGAAGTTGTACCAAGTAGCAGGGAGATATAATCCTTGTGCGATAAGGCACTAGAAAGTTTCATGTCTAGGACCCCCCAGCAGAAGCTTCTGCGTCTAACAGTCTTTAGGTGAAAGAAATGGACAGCTAACTTTTTTGTCCTGAGAGCATTTGAAGTTTCGTGAATGCTGACACTGATGGAGGCCTTGCGTGTCAGAGTAAGAGTTTTGGTTTGTATTGGCTGATCAATCGGGAACCACTCCAGCTTCTTTGGCGGAAGAAGACAGGTGACAACAATTTTGAGTGTAGGGTTAATGTGCTTTCACTTCACGACCAGGTCATTGGTCTGAGTTCTGCTGCAGGCAATTCTGTTTTCTCACCAGCAATCAATAATGAATGCAGCTAAGGATTTTTAAGTGATATAATTGAAAGACAAATCTGATGGGATGTATATATATATATATATATATATATATGCACACACACACACACACACACACACACACACACACACACGCGCGCGCACACACACAGTGCTCCCGGATGAAATCATCATTTTAATGCCGAACGACTTGGTACAGCGAGTGAGAAGTCAGAGGGACAAAAGAGGAGCGCTAGTCCAGCCCGGACAGCGGAAGAGAAGCGAGTGAGCAAGCAATCAAAAGTCATGTGATCAGCCAGGCATTAAGCTAAGAGTAAAGGCTGACAATCCCTTTTGTCTGCTCAGACTGCTAGTTTATTAATGGACAACGCGTGCGTCAAGTTGCAGGCTTAGAGCTGGAATGCCGGCGGCAGCTTCGGCTATATAGAGGCTGACGGTAAGTCGATTGATCGATGGCCGCTACGAATCCGACGGTCATATTTAGCACTCGCTGAATAGGCTTACCGGCTTTATTGGCGGTCTACAAGTCCGCATTTCCTTTCCGGTTCACAGATACACCGTCTTATTTTGAGTGGAATTCAAAGCGCTTTTATAATACAACCGAGTTACTACTCCGCTCGTTTTTACTGTCGGTGCATTCGTCAAAAATTATGATTAAACCCAGAAAAGCTTCTCCATATCCACGCCCACTCTAAGAAGAACGAGTAAGTCTTCACCTGTCTCCACGAGCGCCTCCTTACCGTCAATCGAGCGTGATGAATAGCTGTGCCAGCGATGTTCTGAATCAAAATTTAAAACGTCAAGCAGATATAAAAGAAGAAGACACATAAATTTTGAACACGTGACGGCGGTCGCGCTACAATAAAACCAACGATGATAAAACTAACTTACTAGTTATGGGCAAACCTAGTGTTATTCAGAAATTGGAAAGGCTGACTTTCAAAATTGGCTCTGCCAGCATATCTCCAGTTGCATCAGCTCGAAATCTAGGTGTCATATTCCAAAGCGACCTCTCGTTAGACAACCACATCTGCTCCACAGTCAAATCAGCCTATTTTCAGCTTCATAACATTGCTAAAATTAGGGCTTGTTTAGATAAGGATACCACGTCCAAGTTGGTCCATGCATTCGTGACATCTCGTCTCGACTTCTGCAACTCACTGCTTACTGGCCTAGCAGCATGTGCGATCAGGCGATTGCAGCTGGTGCAAAACTCTGCAGCTAGGCTTGTCTGTCGTGAGCGTCGAAGTTGCCACATTACTCCACTTCTCGCCGACCTGCACTGGTTACCAGTCAAGCAACGGATTGACTTCAAGGTTTTGTCGCTCACTTTTAGGTCTCTTCATTCTATGGCTCCAGCCTATCTTTCAGATATACTACCCCATCAGGCAAAGCATCGTACCACTCGCTTTTCGGAATCCAACAGTCTAGAAATACCTCGTACAAACCTTAAATCCTTTGGAGACCGTGCATTTAGCTCGTATGCTCCCACAGCCTGGAACTCCCTCCCGACCTGCATCAGAACATCCCCTGACCTGACCACATTTAAAAGGAACCTAAAAACACACCTATGTAGGACAGCATTTAGTGGGTCCTTGTGATTCGTCCTCGATGTGCTTATGCGTGCTGACACTGTTCATGCTGCCACTAACCACATTTGCATGCTGACCCAGTGCATGTAACCCCTAACCATGTTATTCATTTTGTTTGTTTTTCAAGCATGATTTTACTTACTATTCTATTGCGTATCACTTTGCAGCAAATGTAAAGCGCCTAGAAAGAGATTAAGTTCTCTGAGGGCGCTTTATCAAGTGCAATATTATTATTATTATTATTATAACTAGAAGAGCGAAGCTTGTTCAGCTGTATCCCTAACGTGTCCTATGAGTACGAGCTTAGTCTCATCATCGTTTAGCTTAAGAAAACCGGCCGACATCCATAATCGAATGTCTGAAAAACAATCATCCAGTTCATCAGTCACTGCGGTTGATTCTGAGGGCTTAAATGTCAGTCATAGCTAGGTATTGTCGGCATAGAAGTGATAGCCAATCCCAAGGGTGCTCTATATAAATGGAGAACCGAAAAGGATCGACAATACAACCTTGCAGAACTGCCCAAGTGACTGGTCTTCCGGATGAGAATTGACCAGCCAACGACACACACTCTACATGATCAGAAAAGTACGATTCGAACCGATGCCAGAGCCTCGGCTAAACAGACAGAGACCAGACTGACCGTTTTCTCCCCTGCTTACTGCGCGTGCCATCACAAACCACACGTCAAGCTTACTTTCCAGCATATTTAAAGTGTAGAAAAAGCAAAGAAAGAGATTTAGTTATTTCAGGGCATCCTACACATTTATTATCATTATTCAACTACACGATCCTACCAAATTTGCATAATCACCTGCTGCTACTACCACTTGGGTTAAATTGCTTCTGCAAGCAAACCGAGAAAATGATGTGAGTGGACATACCCTTGTTTAATTATTGTCCTCAGGGGGCTCAAAGTATTGTTATTGAAAATTTTGATATTGAAAGTTGCTTTAAAAAGGGCTGCCTATATAAGCAGCGCACTATATCCGAACCGATTCGTATGCATTCATTTCAAAGTGGGGGCGGAGTTGTCTAAATAAAATTTCAAGCCATAAAGGGTAAATTCAAATTAAGAGGACCAAATTAAAGCGATATTGGATCGTATCTTGTAATGCAACTTCATACCATTTTTTCTTGTCCCTAGACAGTAAGCAATATTTCCTAAATGCCCATGCCTTAGAAGTATAGCAAATGGCCATTATTTCCAACAAAATTTGCGTCTCTGATTCACATTTAGCCAGAAATAAAATTTTCAAGGAATTCAAGGAGCAAGGAATACAATTTTATATGCATTTACTCTGAAGTTATACGAAAATGACCACTCAAAGGGGTTCAGAAAGGAGTATATTTTTACATTTGGAGCTGTACTGCAAATAGCCTTCCAAAAAAACCTAATTGTAGCCATCATCATTATTTCGTTATGCTGTACTAGATAACAACGTTTAAAGTCTAGTATATTTTGGCGAAAGTGATAAAATTACTTCTCTGAGCAAGCTTCCGTGTTATCCTTAAGTTTTTTTAAGAAGAGCTAAGGATATAGAGTTTGAGAGAAGTTCTACGTCCATTTCTGTACGAGAGCCTGAATCAGCTGCTTAAAGTTTTCAGCCCTGTAATTGCCCAGACGCGGCGACACAGTGCAACGAAACTGTTCAATTCAATTTCTCCGTCACGTTCAATATTCTGTATCTGTGGTTCGACGAAGATACCAGCTTTGACCTTTCTTTGCGGCCGAAAGCTTTGGCAAGACATCTTAGAGGTACTTAAAAAGCTTCTAACTCAGGGTCTTGAGCAGGCAATGAAAAATTACTTTGTGAGGCGTAATTTGATGTGCAGTAGGGAAAACAGGGAATCATCGCGAAACAGCCCTGGAGATCTATAAGGAATGACATCCTTTGAAGTCTCTAAACAACTCCCAGCCATAGTAGGCATAATTCAACGTACTCAGTAATATCTTGACACTTGTCTAGTCCTCCTTGGAGTGCACAATGTGAGCCGTAGAGAGAGAGAGAGAGAGAGAGAGAGAGAGAGAGAGAGAGAGAGAGAGAGAGAGAGAGAGAGAGAGAGAGAGACAGAGAGACAGAGAGACAGAGAGACAGAGAGACAGAGAGACAGAGAGACAGAGAGACAGAGACAGAGAGAGACAGATGGACACTTGCTCCAGTTATAAAGCAGTACGCCATTGAGACTCCTGGATAAACTGTCAATGAATAGGCTCGATTCACTCAGGTAACAGGCGCTTCCTATAGCTAATGCTAGACCGTCCACGTTGCTGCAGAAGCACAGCCAGTCTTTCAGAGAGGAAAAGTAGGAAAACGTCGGTGACCCTTTCTCGGATCTGTTACTTTCACCTTTTCAGCCAAAAAGTTCCACTCATTGAACCTGGATGTCAGCAGCTCAGCATTGGAATTGGTAAGACTAATGTCTCTGCTCAGATCGTTAAGATCTTTCTGGTTGGGGGAGTATGGCTTACTCTCCTCAACCACATCTGAGAAATGGGAATCTAGATCTGAACAATCTTCGTCTCAGTCTGACTTGCTGCTCTCTCTCTCTCTCCCCTGAACATGGCTGATCCCTATTGGAGAAGGGTCGGGAGGGGGTAGCACAGGGCAGTTTGGTACTAGAGATATGAAAATTATCTTCAAGAGGTCTCGTGCAGTGTTACTATTTTAAATGAGGTGCCCGGATCTTGTCGCGATTTCTGACAGGCATGCCAAAGTATTCTTTGTAAGCGTTGCGTATCAAAGCAAATCTTGTCACAGAGGATTTGTTTGCTCTTGCCTTGATAAATTGTCAACACACGTTGCAAAAAGAAATCTACTTGGTGGAAGCACCATATTGATGAGGTGTCAATTAAATATCGCTATTCATTATTTTGTGACTTCACAATAATGCAATCTAAAGTGCTGACACGTTTATGATAACACACTCGGTACCAAAGAGCAAAACATTTAAATCTGTTACCTAATGCAACGAATGAATAATAATAATAATACATCTGTATTGTGCCCTCAGAGAACTTAGCCTCTTTCTAGGCACTTTAAATATGCTGTAAAGGAAGCATGATCAAATGTTTGGTGATAACCTCCACAAGGTCAACAAGCATAACATGGTTAGAGGTGACAAGCACAATGTCAAAATGTAAATAGTGGTTAGTAGTAGTATGCACAGTGTGTGAGCAGTCATAAGTACACTAAAGAAAAATCACAAAGGCCCACTAAATGCTGTGATAAACAGGAACGCTTTGAGCTTCTTTTTTTAATGTGATCAAGTCAGACGGTGTCGGGACGTCAGTCGGGAGTGAGTTCCAGGCTTTGAGAACATGCGAACTAAAGGCACGGTCTCCAAAGGATTTGAGGTTCGTAGGAGGTATAGCTAAACGATTTGAGTCAGAAAAGCGGGTGGTTCAATGCCTAATCTGGTGGGGTAGTTCTGATAAGTAGGCTGGGGCTAGAGAATGAAGGGACCTAAAAGTGAGTGACAGAACCTTGAATTCGATAAGCTGCTTGATTGAGGCCAGTTCAGGTCAATGAGAAGTGGTGTGATGTGGCAACTGCAACACTCACGACAGTCAAGCCTAGAGGCAGATTTTAAACCAACTGTAAGCGCCAGATTGCACAAACCGGTAGACCAGAAAGCAGTGATTTTCAGAAGTGGCAGTGGCAATTTCGGACGCTAAGCTTTTGATGAACGGCACACCATGCCACCGTGACTAGTTCTCAAAGCAGCTAGTCACTTGCATTAGCAAATAAATAATTTTGAAGTTCATAAATTGATTCGAGTCTTACAAGCTCCATAAAGTTCATGACCCTATTCTCAATATTAGCCGACCCTTATAAACTGATAACAATTCACAAAATTCACAATCCTCAGATCTATCACAGGAAAGAGGTTTCACCTATAGCTCGGATTATGTAATATTTAAGTAAAGAGTCCTGTAGGTAAGCCGCTCTCTCTTCGCGACCGAGGTCGTGGCTTTGAGTCCTGCAGTGGGCAATCCTTTATTGCCAACTGCAAATGATAGTGATAGCCGTCAGGGGCTCTTCTGCCGCTACATAAATGAGGCTGATAAATGAGCTAATTTTGTTCTGAAGTCCCCAAGCGTTTAACGGCTCTTCGAAACTGCAGCTCTGTTTACGGGGCGTAAGGACGTACCTTCGCTGGATTGTATGGGGGTTGATTAGGGGGTGAGCTTATAAAAGAAATCAACAGCCTCGAACTTATTGAAGCACTTTAAATGGTCGAAAATTTTTTCTAATTTGCATTGAATTTCCATTACCAACTTTGTCAAATTAATGTCAACAATTTAATTTTGCAGATGTGCTCACATACATGACTGCCGGATATTATTCGGGACTCCTGAATCATAATACTTAAGATCCGGTTATGTAAAAATCTGTATGCATCATAAGGAGCCGATTTATGTAATAGTATTTGTGCTCTAGGCGTCGCTCGCACTGGTTAATGGTGCTCTTGGCCTCGAGCTGTTAGTGAGCAATGGCTGGTGCTGAAACCTGTGGCCTTCTTTGTCCAGCTGTCGATGGTTAGTGGTGACATGCACAGTAGGGCTTGGGAAGGACTGCGGTGCGGTCCCGCTAGAGAATAGCTCGTAGCGTATGCAGTAAAGGTAGCTACACCAAAATGAGCAGCACGTGAAAAGCCAGCAGTGGCTAACAGAAGACTTATCTTACCGAGCTGAATTAATGCCGACGATCGCCGTTGGCAATTTCGCTGTCCACCAGTGCTGGTGGCCCGAGTGCGACGGTCGGCTGATATCTAGCGGAGTCGGGTCTGACCGTTGGTTAGCTGGCGAGTCTGGATTGCCACGGCAGTCCGTCCGAAGGACGACAGGCGCCGTACTATAGCGGGGCAGGCGGGGCACAGCCGAGCGCGTAGCCGCTCGTTGGTCGCAGCGGTCGCACCCTTAAAGCACCTCAAAGCTACGCACCAAGGTGGACTTGCTCAGCAACCCGAGACAGCATTCAGTAGAGTTTGAGCTGCAAGCGCGAAATTACTGACTAGCAGGATACGGATTGTAGTTCGATTGCACGCGGCTGGAACCGCTCCTTTCCTAAACAGCTGTTGGGAGCATTGTCGAGAGGGGCCTGTGCACAGCTGTGGTCAGCTTCTAATGAGGCGTTGACACAGGCCGATAACCCGCTGGTGAACAGATGGTGGATTCACCATCGGGGTCGGCCAAGGGACAGCCAGGGTCGAGGAGGGGAGTCGAGCGAGAGTAGGGGCCGAGGGGAGCCGTGTGCTCTTGGGCTCCGTGCGTTGGTAATAAACTGTCGGTGTTGGGCATCGGCTGGCTCTATGCTGTGCGAACAAACTACAAGCTATAGGGCGTGTGGCAGCCAACTGGGTCACAGGATCGCTGGGAACCGCATCAGCGGCCGCTCAGCCAGCGACGCCCCTTTGCCGAAACTTTTTTCGAACTGCGAATAAAACGACACAATATTTAAAGGTGGACGCTTCGCAGTGGTTAAATTGCTCCCAGGACGCGAGTTTTCACATGTACAGGGTAAGCCAGAATTCGCCAGGGCCCTTAGCGACCCGTACAGGTCATGTGATATATTGGTCTCGTTTGTTCTTCGCGGTCTTACAATAGAGGCCTCCGACTGTCCGCAGCGGATTGCTGCTTCCTCGCACGCACAAGTCCTCGTTGACCAGACCTAGCTTTCGGACGCTTACGTCAAACGTTGCAAGTAAGTTCCAGAGATGCTTTAGAGCTAATCACTCTGCAGAGGCTGAACTGTTCCGAGTACAAGGCAAACTCCCCAGGAACGCTGATTTGGGTAGAGTCTTTCTGCTAGTTCTGTTGGATCTCTCTGCAGCGTTTGATGTTAGCGATCACAGAGTCCTTCTTGAGCGACTATATCTTGCCTGGGCATCGCTGGGATTGCAAATTAGTGGTTTAGGTTCTATCAGTGTGATATTTCAGAGTGTAGATGTCCATAGGTAACATCGTCCGAGGAGCCTTTGAAGTTCACTATGGCATCCGCTGTAGTGCCGACTTGAATAATGCTGCCCTCGAAATAGTGCCGGGTTAAGGTCATACCGGCTCAGCCTGCACTATTTTTGGAGCTGCCCTTTCAGTACTTGGGAGACACACGTGGATAGTATATTCGATGTTGTGCTTCGGCGCTAGCAGTTTTAGCAAGTGATCCTATCAAGATCTGGAAGGCTGAGGCACTTCTGAAATACTTTGAGCTTCTGCTGAGAAGCTGTGCTAGCTCAAGGGGTAATCATATCACTGTCTTGACCTGGGTCTCCTCCCAAGAAATACCACTATTTTCGAGCTTTCTGGGACTTTTGCTGCTCTTCAGGCTGGCATGGACACTTCATTCTCCTCTTTGCTCTAAACCACTCGGAGCGGCATAGACAACGACGACTTAGTCGACTGCTTGAGGGTCACCTATTAGTGTACATTCAGCCGATATCGAGCTTCTCACAGCCACAGATGGCATCCAGGCAGGACAGCCATCGCAAGCCAGGCCGAAGGTGGTGAGTAATGGGCAACCGCACCGATAGGATGGGCAGGCTCTGAGGCAGGGGTTGGCCTAAGTTCCAAGCATGTCAGGCTCGCTTGTTTGCCAGTAAGCTTGACAAATAGAAGGACAATGCTTCTTCACACACCTTTCATCTGCTTTGTCAGCAACCGTAATAAAGCAATGGTAGCCGTCTGTATTCCTGCGGAAGCATAGCCGCTTGTCAGTAGAGCATCGTGTCGATCAGGATGCATCTGAGACCAGCCAAGTCGTTGAGGGCAGGGTAGTTTGCAAATTTAGAGGAGACAGTGGTCAAATCCGAGAATATCTCCAGGCAGTCCGAGCTGCATGTCATCCACACACTCATCAAGGTGCTAGCACTCAAAATACCCGACGTGGTGCTGCTCATGGTGGGGTAAGCCGAGCGCTACCACCAAAGAGCTGGAGCTCATTAAATTATGGCATCAGATGGCCTCGTCATCAAAGCCATCTGCCGGGCTCGTGTCGGTGACGCTGAATGAGCAGCTGGTTCGGTGGATCCGGCAGTCACTGTCAAAGACATTGAGGACCTCACGAAGCAGCAAGAAGAACAAGAGATCCTGGCGGCTGAGATCTTCATTGTCGATGAGACCGGCCTGATTGCTGATTGCTGATCAACTGATTGCTTGGCTGTCGTAAATGCCGCATATGCTGCCGGGCAACGACAGCAAGCATTTTCGGAAACTAAACACGCGAAGCCGATTGACAGAATGGCAGCTTACATGTGCACCAGGATACGGGCATGAAGGGAGAGCATCCCAAACCGGCTAAGGGGAGCAGCTCAATGTCCAAGATGCGATACAACAGGATGACTTCCTGATTGATGGGCTGGCTGAGGTTTAGGACGATGCCCACCCAGCATCTGAACCCACGTTTGCCGGCATAGCGTCCCATCCTGCGCTGCTGCCGAGGCTTTCCGAAGTGGCAAACAATTATTCCATAGGTGTATCTGTGAGTCTCTCATGCTTGCCTTTTCTGTCGGTTGCTGCTCGGCTTTAGCTCTGCCAGTCCAACATGCCGGTACTGAGATTCTGCTCGATATCTGAATGTTAGCCTCGCATTAGTCGTCTTTGGTAGTCGCTTGATGAGGCTAGTGCAACGATCGAAGGGTGGAGTTATATATTTAAACCGAATCTGTGCTTGCAGCATCGATCTGCAGCAACTGACTAGATGACCAGCAGTAGCCCAAGCTTTTCGAGAGGTTGCTGCAAATTTTTTATGTTTTCATGTTTTCACTGAGTCGCCGTTCTGCTGAGCAGTACGCCATCTTGAAGAGCTGGCCCCCATTTCTACCTACGTGGCTGTGTTGTGCTGCTCCATTGAGCATTAGCTCAATTTTCCAAAGTGCAGCTCCATGTTCACTTAGCTTTCTTTCTGCTCATATGTCTGTATGCGTATGCACACAGGTTTTCATAGATCCATGCATAATGTGGAAGTCAGCAAGATCGATGGAAAGTCAAATACTCTGAACCTTCCACGAGCTTACATTAAAAGAGCGAGAGAGAGAGAGAGAGAGAGAGAGAGAGAGAGAGAGAGAGAGAGAGAGAGAGAGAGAGTAATTCACACAGGCTAGCTTCCACTTGAGAACGTCGGAGGCCAGGTTGAGGTTTCGTGGGTCTGCATTAACAGAAGGCAGTTTCAGACGAAGCACGACTTGAACATTTATGGGACAAAGCTGGATGCTGCCGGAAGAAGGTAGCCGATTGAGGTGCTCTTGCAGCCCGTTAGTCAGCTCAAATATCTGCCGTGTGGCTAACCGCAGCAGTGTGTCATATCACAAACCGCAAATCTTCCGAGGTCCTTATGCGAAGTGGAGATAGTTCTGATTTGATGGTGTTCGAGGAGCAATAAAGATGGAGAAAATCTAGATTCTTTCTAGCCAACGGCTTGCTGCTGTGAGTGAAGGATTATTAAGAATGTCAGCATGCAGACTAGCAAGCTGACGTCAGGCTTACCGTAAGATACGGAAATAAAAAAGCAGGACTATTGCTCTATTCACCACGGATCTTTATGCTTTCTCTAAACGGCTAGTCATGGCTTGTAAAAGCGGCTCGTTGAAAGCAGCTAAAGAAAAAGCTTGAGGTGCATCTTAGAAAACCTTACGGGGGGGACTCATGTCCGGGGAGGGTGACCAACTTGGGGAATTCTCTGTGCGAAAAAGGCCTACCGAGCATGGATATGGTGGATTCGATCTGGGTCAGATCACGAGTTGAGAGGTCGAACAGGTGGTTGTTGGTGCAAGGTCAGGAAGCATGCCATGGATGAATGGTATTGGCTAATGGGTGTACTAGAAGTGCCCCCCCCGAACTAGCGATCTTGCAGAGTTGGTAGATATACTGTGGTTTTCGGGCTCTCTGCCAGAGGAGTGGTGCCAAAGAACGGGTGCACAAACCAAAGGAAGAGAAGTCTAATGAACTCTGTCGATTCAAGCTGGTATAGCTCCTTAATGCTGAGGGTAATAGCCTTTTCAGCATTATCTTCAGGAGTCTCTCGTTTTCTTATGGGGACCGGGTGTATGTATATGTAGATCTTGCAGTTCAGAAAGCTGGCATACCAGGTCATCTGGGATGCATCGACCATGGTAGCTTAATTTGGAATGTCGTTAGAACCGCCTGCAAGCAAAGAGCCTATCTTAAGATACCGTGGCTATACACATTCGATCTTATGATTGCTGATGGATCAGTCAAGGTAATCCAGGCTGCCCTGGTCACTGGAGGTTTCAAATGAGGTTCACGACTTGCAGTTTCACTAATGCTCGGCAGCCCCTCAAAGTTGGTCTACCGTTGGGCTTGGTTGTCTTACCACTACTATTTGTACTTGTCAAAAAAGCACTTCTATGTAATGTAGTGCCTGTAGTCTGTAGGATAACCAAAGCTGAGAATCAAGGATTACTATAAATACTGGAGCTCCGTGATGACATTACTATAATTTCCTTCTTACCGACTAGGTAAGGTCTGCATTAAATTGTTTGGCAGAGTAGTTCACGTGGTATCAGATGGTTTTCAACCTCTCCAAGAGCCGTTCGTTGCTTCTGGAAAGGGGCAGGAGAGTGAAAGCAGGCTTTGTTGTTGGAGGGCAATGCATACCCCTTGTGAGTGAACAGCCAATTGACAGCCTCGGAAGGAGCTACTCGTTCCAAGAGATAGGTTTCTTGGAAAAGAGATTAACAAGCTAACTGGAGTAAGACTTCCAGCCATTGACATGTGTGAGGGTCTGCAAGAGAAACTTAAGGCTTGGTGCTACCATTCGGCCAACTACCCGGATTGTAATGATGACATCCGTGGATTTATGGCATTCTGGTGAGCCTAGTGGAGTGACTCGAGCAGGAAGTAAGCTGTGACATCCGACAGTGGCAAGGTACACCAAGAAGTTAGAAAAAACACGACTACGTGAGTGTTACGAAGGAGAGTTTTGTATAGTACACCGACAGCCTAAGTGGCTTTTGGTACGTATTCGGTAGCCAACAGACTTAATCTCACACAACTAAGAGAAAGTGAGAAGCATAGCTGAGTCAGAAGAGCAGTTGAGGTAGTGAGTAGCATGGGAGTAGCACCTCAGGAGTCGGCAGCAGGAGCGTAGCTGTCGTTGTGTAGGAATTGTGGAAGTGAGTTCCACTGTCTGGGACCTGCAGAGAAAAAGCTTCTATTGCCAAAATTCTTTAAGCAGAGGGATGGAACAGCTAATTTATTGTCCACAGAGGACCTGAGGGCACGAGGAGGCTGAAACTGGTGCAGTATTTCAGCTAGGTAGGAAGAAATCAAGCCGTGGCGGGCCTTGTGGGTCAGCGTAAGAACTCTGCTCTGTATCCGTCGATCAACCGGCAGCCATCTGAGAGCTTTCAGCAAATGAGACTCTTGATCACACCTCGGGGATTTGTAAACTAGCCTTGCAGTCATATTCATAGCCAGCTGCAGTGGTCTAGGGGCTTTTTCGGTAGCCAAGCCAAAAGGGAATTACAATAATCTAGCCGATAAAGAACAAAGGAGCTAGTTAAATGTTTTGCAAGCCACCGTGGAAGACAGTTCGTAATCTTAAATGATCCCCAATTTAGGAGTACACAGTTAGAAAGGTTAGTATGAAGGTATGGAGTGTCAAATCTACGGTAGCGGAGCTTGGATTTTGCCTCACCATGGAAGAAATAAAACGGAGGAACCTCTGCAAGACGCGCTGGGTTAAGGCCGGTGCCATAGAAGAATTACACTGAAATCTACTCGAGAGGAAGAAGCATGCTTTAGTAGTTGAGATGAGGAAAATTGAGAAACAAGGCAGCAAGCTGTGTGCAAAAACCAAAACAGGGTAGCTGGACAATTTGGGAATCGGCTCTACTTTTCAAGAGCACGTGGACCGAACTAGTACATAAGGAACCAGCCCGCTAGCCTTCTTGCTCTGGGCTACGTATGACTAGTTGCACCAGTTGACCAAACACCATTTAATTTGCTTAGTGGGAAACTCTATAAAGGTGACAAGTGTGTGAGATTTCTTCTATACAAATGAAGTTCTTAAATCAGCCAACGTTTACTATTATAAAGTGGGCGTTCAGCTCCCAGGTTCGGCTAACTCAAATCCGCAGAAGCAATCGGCATCAAATGCTTTCTACTGCTTAAAAAGCATAGAATAATTAGAGCTAAATGTTGAACGAATAAATAAAGATTATTCATGGATAACCTTACCCAAATAAACAAACGCACACAAAAACTGCGACTGCTGTGTTGGTGTCCTGGCTTATTTGCCGGTGGTCATTTGATGCTGAAACCTCTAGTGCTACTGCTGACCACCTGCAAGTTCATGCTCAGCCGACCTGATGAGCACCATCCAATAATGTCTCCCATCAATAGCATCGAATCAGACCGGTGTGCATCACCGGGCCCTATAACGGGAGGCAACGACACGAAGCACCATGGGACCTGAGCTTGGTCGACTTATTTTCACGAGTTATTTGCTCTCTCTCTCTCCTCTCTCTCTCTCTCTCCTGCATTTATACATCCAAGGAGCCTTGGAAGTATAGCGTGCCCACGGGAACCGCTTGAAAGATACTTTTCACAGTTCATACTCTCCCTATCGTTGAATTAATCGCCAAGCACAATGTATTCTTTCATTTGTATGTGGATGGCAATAGCTGCACATGTATAATTTGTTACTTCCCTGACTTCCAGCACGTACAATTCTTTCAACTCTCTCGAAGCATATATTGCTAGCAATTAATCTTGGGTTTTAGCAAGAGTTTTTAATTTAGATTAAACCACGTCAATAGTTAGATGAAAGCTAGTGGTAATGTGAAGGTGAAACCCCGGCCGTTCAAATTGACTGAAACCAGCATATCTCCCGTCGTATCCCCACTAAACCTAGATGTCGTGCTCCAAGGTGGCAGTTTACTGGGGGACCTCATCAGCTCCACATTCAAGTCCGCCTACTTTCAGCTACATGTCATGGCAGAAATTCGGGCCATATTAGACAAGGATGCCACAGCCAAGCTAATCATTACATTTTTGACATCTAACAAGACTTGTAACTCACATCTCGAAGCTCGTCTTACGTGTGTGTTCTATGGTGCTATGCAGCTAGGCTTGTCTATCTGTCGTGAACTGTGTAGCTACCACATTACACCATTACTTACTGACCAGTACTGGCTCCCCATCAAACAACATATCGACTTCACAGATTTGTCCATCACTTTTAGATAACTTCATTCTATTGCTTGTGTGTACCTATCTAAAATACCGTACTTTCAAGTCACGATTGGCATCGAACTACCCGCTCTTCTGAAGAAAGTCATTCAGCTGTGCCTCTAAACAACTTTAACACTTGAGGAAAAATTATTTCTTAGCGATCAGTCCTAGTACATACGGCCACCGGTCGAAGCTATTTTAAAATAAAAAAATAAGGAAAAAAGCCAAGAAACCACATCACAGCATTGGATCCGTCCGTATAAATTGTTCTTGGTATGCTTAGGCATGCGAAGGCAGTGCATATTATCACTAACCAATTGTAATGCTTCCTTTGGAGCCTGTGTAGAGTGCCTAGAAAGAGATTTAATTCACTGAGGATACTATACAAATGTCTGATTATTACTATTGTCATTACGGCACCATGTTACTGTCAAGTCTTTTATATTTACAATAAGTTTACACAACTGATATGTGTAATGATGCTGAATCGTGATATGAGCACACAGATCTCTGCAGATTTCATGCATTTTCTTATTTTGTCAGGCCGCCACAACTGGAACCACTTGCTGCAAGGAGTTTCTCATGTTAAACCGTCTAGCAAGTAGCCTGCCGAAGATATTCCTACTGTTGACAGCCATCACAATACTCATAATAATTATTTACATAAACTTATCAGATAGATGGAGTTTGAGCGACTTGACCGATTTAGTTGGGGGATCTGTCTACGATTTTTCAATCAAAGATAATGGTACAAGTTCTTCAATAGTAATTTTATTTTGGACCGGGTTTTTCGGAGCATCGTTCGACCGTTTACCACTTAGTAGGTTTCCCTCCACTTGCGGCTACAGCAACTCATGCATCTACACCAGCGACAGGCGACAAGTACGTCTCGCCAGAGCTGTAATTTTCCATGCTCACGACACCAATTTATATAATCTCCCTTCAAGAAGGCGCTCGCCTGATCAATACTGGGTTCTATACAACCTCGAGTCTCCCCTTAATGCTGGCATTTCAGATGACTACAACTCGATATTCAACCTAACGATGACATACAGGAACGAATCCGAGCTGAAGATTACCTATGGTCACTATGAGCCAGTGACGAGGACGCCATACCGAATAGGAAACTTGCAAGGTGACTTCAAGAAGAGAAAACCGTACGCGTATTGGTTGGTCAGTAATTGCAACAAAGAGAGAATAAACTACGTCAGAAAGCTGTCCAGCTTCATGCAGGTGGACATATTCGGAAGGTGCGTGGGCTTACGACCATGTCCAACAGGAAGTGCCGACTGCGAATTAGAGCTTAGCTCCAGTTATGCATTTTTCTTGGCTTTCGAGAATAGTCTGTGCCCTGATTATGTCACAGAGAAGTTTTGGAAGGTACTCGCCTCGCCTGGCGGAGCCATACCGATCGTGATGGGTGCTCCTATGAGCTACTACAAAGCCGTGGCACCGCCCAACTCCTTCATTCATGCCGAGAATTTCACGTCAATCCGTGACCTGGGCGAATTTCTTCAGGTGGTCTCGTCCAACCAGGAGTTATTTTATTACTACCACAGATGGAGAGAGACTTACGTGGCATACTACAGCTTGGACTCCCAGTTAGCCAAGGCCTTGTGCAAACTGTGCCTAGCGATACTTGACCGAACGCTTCTGCCGATACCAGCCAAAGTGAATCTTGCTGATTGGTTTAATGGTGGATGCAGGAGCGGCTGGCCTGCGAGGTAGCAATGTAGCACTTAAGACGCACTGCTTGGTACCTCCAGTATTTCCCAGGAGTCAGCTCCCACAACAGCACTAAAGACGCCATTGTTACCTCCTTTGCCAAGAACGAGGCACATGTTGCACACGCGTCCACTTGCTGCACCGGCATCGCTGAGACTACACAGATGACCGAGCACTTCGTTTCACTCAAACAGTTTCGCACTCACGCTTGAAATATTCGGCGGTTATTAACGAACAGCTGGGACCTTTAGGTGACTACTTTTAAAATTCTGGCCTGGATGTTTGTACATCTGCATTTGCTATTTCTCGGATCAGTACAAATCCTGGTCAAGTAAGCAGGAACAATGATTTTTGTAGATAGAATCTGTTGCTGTGAAGTTGCATTGAAACCGTGAATTCAACAGAACAGCTTAATCCAATTTCTAAATACATCTTTCAAATCAAAACTCAGTTCCTATTTGTTTGACTCTTAAACCTTGTAAGCCACTAATAGTTGCAATGAATTGTGAGCTTTTAAAGGGAAGTACAAAGCCGCTGCAGTGTGTTAGCCTTATGCATGCTATATCTGTTGTCTAAGCCAGGCCTTAGGGCTAAAAAGAAAAATTCACTTAGTTTCTGCAACCTTAACTTATTTAAAAAAATGAATGGAAGCTTTAGGCTGTCGTTAAACTCAGAATTTTAATGCCTAATTCAAGATTATAAAGGCGTGAACACTGGATGAGCAGTGTCTCGCCCTACATTTCATAGATAACAATTTCTTTCATGCCAATAAGCATACTCCATACAATTGAAAGGTCGAAGGTTTCCCCTGGAAGACTTTAGACAGGCAATCACGTCGGGACTAGACTAAGCTCGAATGAATAATCAATCTTGATGGTAATAATATTGATGCATTCGAGTAGTACGCACCCCTAAGAAAACTAAATCGGGTCTAGGCACTTGGTAGTTGCTGGAAAGAAAGCAGGTAAATTTTTTAGTGCTAACAGGTACAGTGTCATCACGCAAAATCACAAAAAGCATGATTTATGATGCACATCTCGCGTTGCCTTAGGATCTGCCGTAAGTGTAATAAATTATGAAAGCATCTCGGTCCGTCGTCGCTTGACTCCTTCACACTTAACTGACATGCAGTGCCGTTTTCAGCATCGCTGTGCCCTCAGGACCTTTATCGGCACTACATGCTGTTCCATTCTTTCACTCAAAGACTGTTGGCTACAATGCTTATGCTCTGAAAGCCCTAGGCTGTGTAACTAACTTCCGCAGTTCTTAGGCAGCGACATAGTCTCTCGCTGCTGACTGTGACGAGTCCTTGCCAGCTGTCATGAGCTGCTCATACCAGGCTACTCACTTCCTCGACTGCCCTGCTAACTCAGCTGAGATATTCGCTTTCTCTTTAAGACGTGAGATGAAGTCTGTCGGCTGTCGGCTGCCGTACTCAAACCGTAACATCGTTTGGGCTGTTGATGTTGTGCGTGTCGCCTCTAACATTGTCATGCATATTGACATTATGCATGTTACCACTAATCATTTGACCATGCCTTCTGCAAAGCATATATAAAGCATACGGGGTGGCTACATGCTTGGAGAACTTACTTCTTCACTGGCTGCTTCGAACAGAAAACAGAAAAGCAGGATATACGTCTGCAGTTAGTACGCGCTGTTAAGGTCAAGGTCTAAGTTATAGTGCAGCAATCGGAGTCGGGCCCGGCTTGTATACAAGAAGCTGATAATCGCGCCAAGATTGACAAAAGGAACTGAAGACGGGTACAGGTGGTCAATTCAAATGCAGAGATCAAGTTGCAACCAGATTTGGTCGCACTGGGTGGCTCAAGATTCTGTCCTTGTCATGTCGAATTACGAGTTCTTTAACATCAGCGATATAGTTCTTTAATATCAGCGACATATCACTTTTAAGCTGACGAGACTCAGCCCTCAGACCTCAGCTACGGAGCGACTTTGACTGATGATTGAAGAAATATCAAAATTTAACCAACTTCATAGACAACAATTGCCAGCGGCTTCGAGTGCCGCGTGAGTGAACGCAACACAAAACTAAACAGAAGTGTCCAGTACGACTAAATCATTTGCCTGAAACATCTATTTAGCCATTTATTACGCACGTGAGCATTATTTATTTCTCGCGGTTAGTCAAAATTAGAATTTATAATTTAATCCTTCGGAATCTGGTGCAGCGACTGATCAACTGAATGCTTGTCTTGCAGACATTGATCATGGATGTCGGTAAATTTCTTTAAACTAACGACGATACAATCGAAATGCTGCTCATAGGACACCTTACACATGTGGCTGGAAAAGAAGTCTTTGCTCTTTTAATAGGCAATGCTCTTGTGCGACCATCACAGTGTACTCGGATTTTTGGTGTCGTCATCGACAGCTGCCTAGATTTTAAAAGCTTCTTTCAGAAAACTGCTTCTATGGCTAGCCACCAGGTCCGATCCCTACCTAAGATTACGAACTGCATTCTACGACAACTTGCAAATAAGTTAACTAGCTTCTTTGTTCTGTCTCGTATAGCTTATTTAATTCTCTTTTGGCTGGGCTACCGAAAAATGGCCACCAGGCCACTGCAGCTGGTGATGAATATGGCTGCAAGGCTAATTAAAAATTACAGTGTGATTAGGAGTCTTCTTTGCTGAAGGCTCTCGGATGGCTGCCTGTTGAGCAACGGATATAGAGCAAAGTTTTTACGCTGATCCAAAAGGCCCGCCAAGGCTTGGCATCTTCGTATTATCTAGCTGTACTGCTGCACCAGTTTCAGCCTTCTCGTGCCCTCAGGTCCTCTATGGACAGTAAATTAGCTGTTCCATTCCTCCGCTTAAAGACCGATTGTGACAGAAGATTTTTTCTTTGCAAGTCCTATAATGTGGAACTCAGTTCACGAGTGTTACGCGACGAATCTATTTGGAAAAACTTTGAAACGATAGTTGCTAAATTACTAAAAAAGTAATTTAAAAGTACTATAACTAACGCTAATGACTGTTTCTCTAAAGATGAATGCTATTGGTTTAGTCCTGATAGAATGATTTGCATTGGAAATTGTAAAGACTAATAGAAAGATAATGCTTAAGTTCTAGACAGTTAATTAAATATAAGATACTTCCACACTATGAAGTGCAATGGTTACTAAGATTATACGTATTAAAAATGAAAACAATGTTTATTCTGCGAATTTGCAATATGCATTCCAAGTTTAAACTGATTTAATAAACCTAGCTTATATCACCGCAGGTAAAGTTAGAATATTCACAGAAGAAAACTTTGACATTCCAATTATCAAATCTTTATTTTTATATCTTCTAATTTATGAAATGTATTACGATCTCAAGTTTCTTCCAGTTGCTGAACACGGTGGATTCAATAATAAGAAAGAAAAAGGATACGATATTAACTTTTAAGTTAAAAAGTGTGCATACCGTTAGAGAACATGATGAAGATAGATTAGTTTCATTAGTCACCTAAGTAGCCAATAAAGCTTAAGTGGAAATTTATCATATAGAATACTCAGAAAAGAAAACTATATTGCCAAAGTCTGCTGTATGAGATACGCAGATTTGAGCATGAGTGGCAATAAAGATGTATATGTTGAGGGGCCAGTAAATCCTAGAGATGTTTGGGAATAAAAGTTAAGCGGGTAAGAACTTTCCAAGGCTATCAGTTACGAGCACTGCATCGACGATTGATTGTTTAATAATAATAATAATAATATTGCACTTGATAAAGCGCCCTCAGAGAACTCAATCTCTTTCTAGGCGCTTTACATTTGCTGCAAAGTGATATACAATAGAATAGTAAGTAAAATCATGCTTGAAAAACAAACAAAATGAATAATATGGTTAGGGGTGACATGCACAGGGTCAGCATGCAAATGTGGTTAGTGGCAGTATGCACAGTGTCAGCACGCATAAGCACATCAAGGATGAATCACAGGGACCCACTAAATGCTGTCCTAAATAGGTGTGTTTTTAAGTTTCTTTTAAATGTGGTCAGGTCAGGGGATGTTCTGACGCAGGTCTGGAGGGAGTTCCAGGCTTTGGGAGCATACGAGCTAAATGCACGGTCTCCAAAGGATTTGAGGTTTGTATGAGGTATTTCTAGACTGTTGGATTCCGAAAAGCGAGTGGTACGATGCTTGGCCTGATGGGGTAGTATATCTGACAGATAGGCTGGAGCCATAGAATGAAGGGACCTAAAAGTGAGCGACAAAACCTTGAAGTCAATCCGTTGCCTCACTGGTAGCCAGTGCAGGTCGGCGAGAAGTGGAGTAATGTGGCGACTGCGACGCTCACGACAGACAAGCCTAGCTGCAGAGTTTTGCACCAGCTGCAATCGCCTGATCGCACATGCTGCTAGGCCAGTAAGCAGTGAGTTGCAGAAGTCGAGACGGGATGCCACGAATGCATGGACCATCTTAGATGTGGTATGCTTATCTAAACAAGCCCGAATTTTAGCAATGTTATGAAGCTGAAAATAGGCGGATTTGACTGTGGAGCAGATATGGTCGTCTAACGAGAGGTCGCTTTGGAATATGACACCTAGATTTCGAGCTGATTCAACTGGAGATATGCTGGCAGAGCCAATTTTGAAAGTCAGCCTTTCCGATTTCTGAATCACACTGGGTTTGCCCATAACTAGTAAGTTAGTTTTATCATCGTTTAGTTTTAGAAAATTTGCTGCCATCCATTGTTTAGGTAAAAGGTTAACCAACGTTGGCGCTGCTGTTAATTATAATGATTGGATTGTGAAAATTCGACTGGATTCTGAAGTTGATAAAGCCGGTGATATGATGACTGGAGATTTGAATATGGGAAGATTCGCTATAACGTCTACTTATTGGAACTAGACTTCTACTAATCTTCGGACTCTAAGTGATAACTTTAACGTTACATATGGAGATATGAAACAAGATTTAATCTTAAAAATCTGTTCCGGTAGGATACGACCTAAACATGGGTAATAATAAGATAACGAATGTGATGAATCAATCTCAATGATTCCGCTAATAAATCTTGTGCTGACTCAGCTAATGGTGGAAGAGTTAGTGAAGTAGTAGTGCTGTCATTACCTGGAACTACGCTGGAAGGTTAAATACCTTTCTCTGCCAGCTACACTTGGCCAAACATTGATAAACTTCCTAAAATGATCGCTTTCTTAAATGTAGTTGGAAGTAATAACTGCGTACCTTTCTCAATTTTGAATTCACATTACCTTCTGGCGATATCAGAATAATTAATGTTAATGAAGGATGGAGGATCGAGATATCAATCCATGTTTACTATAATTCCAGGTGGTTTTAAAGTTATTAGTGATACTGGAAGCACAAATATAAGGCTCCTAATAACCTACATAGTTTCTTGAATAGAGTAAGTGAAATATTGGAAATGACAATTTCCGAAACTTTGTGATGTGATGTTTCTTATATATCTAGCAGTATTAAAGATCAAAATAATCGCTTCAAATATCTTTTAAAATAGATCTGAGCATGTGTTTTTGATGAATAGAGTGAAGCCACAGTTAGTTGAGAATATTTTTCTATATTTGAAATGCGTACATACCCCAACTAACGAATGCATGCTTTCACATCATTTTGTATTTTTAAAACATCTGAGAAGTTTTCGAATAAGTCTTGAAAACCAATCCAAAACACTTCATGCACACCTTACCATCACTCGCAGAGTCAGTTTCATTCTCAATCTTATCGCAGTGTGAACGCATAAACTTGTATCGTCTTACGATTGGAGGTTGACAACGGATGCAGACTAATTCTGGGTTTTTAGAGGTCAAAAGGTCATAAATATCTGAAGACTTTGACTCTACTTTATATAAATTCAAAACCAAAGCATTATATCAAATAGAAGGAATGTCTTTTAAAACACTAGATGAAAGAAAAAGAGACGGAGAATATGATAAGAATGCTGCCATTCGCCAAGTATTCCACAGTAGACCTAGAGAAGCTCCAAGCGGTTTTTTTAATGTTACCATAACTAATTATCAGTATCAAGCGGGTATACTCTACCTACCCAAAAATAACGGATATAAGCATGCGTTATAAATATAGTTATATATATATATATATATAGGTATATATATATATATATATATATATATATATATATATATAGGTATAGATATAGATATAGATATAGGTATAAATATGCTAGAGCTATAAAGGCAAAGATTGCTAGAGATGTGGAGAAAGCAAGTGGCCATGAATAATGACTGTAGATCATGGATTAGAGTTTAAAAGAGAATTAAAAATGGAAAAACACAATGGGATGATTAGAGAAACGGTGACTAAGAAGAATGTAGCGATGGTTGAGTAAATGACTAGAACTATTGCTGAGATTATTCAAGCATCAGCATGAAAAAGAGTTAGAAACAGGAAATGGTGAAAGAAATAGAGAGTAGGTAAAAAGCTTGCCGAAAGTAATAGATTACTCGAACAATAGCAAAACTATGACGATTGATATGAAACCGGTAAACGCGATAGAAAATAAAAAAGTAAAGATAACTAAACCAGAGTATAAAGATAAGTAAGGTTTAGAATTAGGAACTAGTATTAGATAATTGTTAGAAAATTAAGAGGGGAAGTAAAAAGAGAAGAAGAGCTACTGATATAAATTATTTGTTGACGATTCATACAATAGTAAGGATAATTTTTATGCCAGATCAAGCAACTAGGTATTGGGTAAAAACGTAAAGATAAGCTTTGTAAGAGAAGACTTAAACGTACTCAACCTTGTTTAGTCTTGCAAAATTAATTCCATTAATTATTATTTCTAGAAACTCATTCTGAGTAACCTCGTCATCGGATTAAGCATTGATCACATTTTCTAATAACTTACTGTTTGCAACTAGTTTGGAGAGTTTTCGTTTCTCAATTTGTGAAATTACGCTATTCACTGAACCTATGAGAGAGCTTAAACCAGCTAAGACTATATGGAAACGTGACAACTTTAATTGACCTCGTTCTCATAAGAACTGACAATAGTGGTAAGAATACCTGCAAAGATAATTAAGAATTGAAATATGTATGAAGCTAATATAAATTTCCTCAAACAAGATATAATCCTATCGCTTTCAGCTTTAAGGTAAGAATAATTTTTCTTAGCAAACTCTTCTCTTAGGTTAGGTATCTTCTTATGCATAATATTCTTTACCGCTAACGGAAAATGAATTGACGGAAAAAACTGAATAAAAAGACGAAACTTCATCAGTATATCTAAGCAGTGATGTTAGTTCTGTGTCACGAATGAACTTATGATACTTGATGGAAACTAATTCTGGTAATCTGGACAAGTACTGATGAACTGTGAGATTGTAATCAGCAGTAGAGTCGAAAACAGTAGTTTCTATGTGTGTATCAGGTGGATTCACTTCATAGGAGTGCCCATTAACAACTAAAATGTAATCGTGTTGGGAGTTTGGTGATAGTTTAATGGTAGTCATAATGTTTAGAATGTTTTCGAGATAATCTTTAACTACAATGGAAGGTAAGAGGTAACCTCCGATAGGGGGTAAGTAATCAAAATGTTGCCGTCAATGCTTGATTAAAACTCAAATAGTTTCACATTTATCATAATCAAATGTTTCTATCTTCTATGTAAAAAGATAAAGTAGCTTATTGAAAGCAACACTATCTTCACAGTAAAATCCCTAATCAATATAACAAGGATCTCATCCACAACAACCACTGCTAACATAAGCTAGGCTCTGGGACGTAGTCATAATTACTTACTTCAATAGTTAAAAAGCGTAATAATTTAAGTTCCTTCTCGTAATCGTATTTAGATTTCCACGGATCAATATCCCCATTTTCACATTTACAAGGATCGTAATATTATCCCGGCGATCACATGGATAGTTAGGAAGAACTGAATTACTTAAAATAACATTTATTCTAACTATCTCATCATAACTTTGTTTCCAAAACATCTTATTAATCTCTTCACATCTATCCGGACGTTGCATATTAATAAACTCACACGTTTTTCTCTGCCTTTTGTCTAGCACACTGTTCACTGTAAATGCACTCCCTTTCAATAATCTGTTCAGTTAACCATTCAAACATAGAAATACCATCAACCATAATTAAGTACTTAGAGATTAAGATATTTAAACCATTAATAATCCTAAGTATATCTTCCCTAACCTTAAAATTTTTCCTATATAATATCATTAACTCTTCGCTTCCGATCTAGAAACCTCTCACCATTGCACCTGTGCAGATCATAAACCCTGTAATAATAGTATACTTGTAGACAACTCTCCTTTAATTGAGACTTAACTAAAGTATGTGTCCTCTAAATTCACTCAAATGAGTGTTGATCGGTTACTAAGTAGATGGAAAATCAACATGGAGCAATGGGAGTCGAGATGGCCTTGAACGTGACCTTGAACGAGAGTGGCCGGGCGTGAGCAAAGGTCAATCAAGGCAAGGTCATTTGAGCCTCCGGTAGCTATGCGTAGATTTTCCATCTACTCTTGGCCACCCGTGCGTTAAGTCCTCGTTGGTTAAATCATCTTATCATGGTATTTTGGCTTACGACCGTTCCGGTAGCTCGAAAGAGACTTCGGCAAGGCATTTTACAAGGAGATTGAGTTCTCTGGGAGCACTATACCAAATTTATTTTTATTATTATTATTATTTTAGAAGTTGCAAACCTGTCCCTCAAAGCAGTGCTTTTGAGGAGCCGGTCCTCCTCGGAGAAGTTTCTCGAGGGCGAACCGGCTGAGGCAGTGACTCTGTGCCACAATAGTTCAGATGTTACCTAATAATTTTCCTAACAGTACCCTTCGATATCTTCAGCCGCCTCGCGATTTCTTGGTTTCAATGTCCATCGCCGTGTAGCGACTTCCAAACTGCTTTTGTAACCTCAGAAAGCTGCGCAACTGGCGACCTGTACTAGTCGCCTAGCGACCGTCTATACCGCAAGGACTGACCCAATATGTCAAGGAACTATCCGGATACTAGAGTTCATTGTTTACCAAGGATTCGTTGATTACGAATGTGCCAAAATACGTCGTGCGGGATGGAATCCCAGAGGAGGAGGGGGGGGGGGGTAGGAGAGTGGATTAGTCACGTGACCACGCCCCCCATTTGTTTACATGGGAACCATTGACTCGGTTGCCGGCGAATGCAGGTACAAAGCCAAACGTAGCAAAGTTAATCTAGGGCCAAAATAATGCTGAAAGATTATTACAATTTATTAAGTAGTGTAGCTTAATGACTTATTCCAATACGGGCATTAGCAACAACCAAACTCCGATCGATGGACCTGGCTCGCAGGAACTTTGTACATACGGCAGTCTACCAATTGCCGAAGACACTATTTCAGGGTCTACCTTCGTGTTCGGGGCAAATAGACAGAACGAAATAGACTGACTGCAATCGCGAGTGGCTGCAGTTAACGCCGAAGTGGAGAGGCAAGTAATTACGGTTAATAGCGGTCGCAGTTCTCGTCTGTTGCCGACGATCGGCTGCGCACTCAGCTGTCGGCAGCTCTTCCTTCGCTTTTCTTTTCGCCGCCCTTTCGGTAGCCGCAGAAAAGCGTACTGAGCCCGCGATACACTGCCGTCGCTCCGCGCCGAACGTTTGCAGTCGACGCGCGCCGAGCAATGCAATTGCGCATGGCGATTTTCGACCGAGTGCCTCCGTACCGAATGATTCGGCTACAACGGAGGCTTATTTGCCTATTCAAACCGCAGCTCCGTCGACGCTGCACTAGTGCAGATGGTCACAACGATCGCACTGCAGAGCTCAGAGCTCAGTCGTAGAACGGCAGCCTCCTCCGCGTCGGCTCAGTGCTTCTCGTGAGCGTTGACTGTGTCGTTCTTGGATAATTCTTAACCTGTATCAATTCAGGAATCAATCAATTCAGAGGTACCCTGCCGCTGCCTCGGAGTAACGTTCCTTCTTTCTTCCTGAGACGTTAGTTTTATTTCCTGGCTGTACATGGCTATTGCATCTGCAAGTTGGGCTGCCGTCTTACATAGGCCGGCGCAGCTCCTATCGATCGGGCTGTGCATATTTCGGGGGAGGGGGCGGGGAGCAGCTGCTCCGCATGACTGAGTTGCTCTCAAGTAAGGGTGGCGGCGACAGAGAGACAAACGTAACTGTGCTGCTCTTAAGTAACTTCAGATAGCTAGCTATACTCGCGTGCCTGCTCAGCGACGAGCCGTGCGGTACAAGCTGAGACGACTAGATGTGCAATAGTCATTCTGTTTATACTCACTCTGTTCACTGCCTTTAGTAGGAAAGGCAGCAGGGAGGCTGATCGGAAGTTGCTTAAGTTCTTCCGGTCTAGCACTACCTTCTTTGTAGTAACGTAGCAACAATCTTTGTTATGGATGCAGAGATGAGACCCGAGTCTATGTACGGATTTATTGTGCTAGTTACGTAGGGAAGCAGTAATATATGCATCCCAGACGATGGAGAACATTAGAATGGGGCCTAGAGTCAATTTAGTTTATGAGATACAATTTGAGACGCGATCGTCAATGGCAGGCTGCTTAAAGGTGATGATTTTGATAGAGCGAGAAACAGATTTTGAATAATCCATCGGGATATTAGCTTAGGGTGAGAATGAATGCTGCTATCTTCTCTATGTAGGTGCTAAAGAAGCTTGAACGAGCCGGTTGAAAGATTGCCAAAAGGATCACTTAAAAATGTAATGACCCTGGAGCGATTAAGAAGACGGTTGATTGCCGGTATCAACATTTTTTGATTAAGCATCCGTGCTTCCAGTAGGCTTTACAGAAGCTAGATACCTTAGGCTAAGTAGTCCTAGCAAGTTTAGCACCTGCAGTAAGCGAAAAGCCATCTATATGAGAGTGTACGCTTGTAATTAATCAGAGGACAATTCTCATCTAAAACATCCGCTGATGTTGTTTAGTAGCATTTTACTAGTGAGGGCAGTTTGGATAGAGAATTGAACAGAAGGTTTAAGAGAAATATTGATCTACAGGCTGCATCAATGTCAAGGCTCTTAACGTTTTGGGATTCTCACGTGGTTTTAAAAAAACGAAAGGGACCCAAATTGTAGGCTGAATGAAAATCAAGTTTGGTCAGATGCCTAGAATTTAATAATAACAGGACTTCAAAGAATAAAATCGTGAAAGAATATTTTGAGTGTGTGACCTTTGTCGTGAGTGAGACTATGCACATGAGCCACACAAGAAATGAATCAGCCAGTCCACGAAATTTGGCTCATAAGGGGTCAGTTGGGTCATTGAAATGAATGCTGGAGAAAGGGACGATTTTTGAAACTCATAAATTAAATGTGATCTAAAACTTTTTATATAAAGCACGACTTAGTGCCTATTGATGACGTATTACGACTAACGCTGACAGCTTGCTACTGGAGGAGCTCGGTAAAAGAGATTCAAAAGGCACTTTAATGGAGAATGCAAACCGCTTGAACCACTCAGTCTTAGCGCAGGGCCAAGGTACTTGCTCATCACAAGCCAGGCTGTGGGTTTAAATCCTGAAGTGGATGATTATTTATTGCTTATCGAGAGCGGTGGTAATAGCCACTAAGGCTCTTCTGTCACTAGATAAACGAGGCTGTTGAATCAGCGTAATTTTACCTTTTGACTATAATTGAGAGAGAGAGAGAGAGAGAGAGAGAGAGAGAGAGAGAGAGAGAGAGAGAGAGAGAGAGAGAGAGAGAGAGAGAGAGAGAGAGAGAGAGAGAGAGAGAGTGACAGTAGCTACTCCACCACTTGTATTAATTAACAACGTGGCATGAACGAAAGATAAGTCTGTCAGAATGGAGACGGTTTTGGTCGGGTATTTAGTTTTCTGACTTCAGCCAGGTCTTGGTCACAGCAAAAGGTCAACTGCCTTGTCAAGAAACAGATTTATAGCACGTTGAAAGCGCATTTAAAAGGCTCTCTCTATAAATGATCGGCAGGGTTATAGTCTGCCCGGTGACTGCTAAGCTAGTGCGATTCATTTCAGTACTTTTTTGGAGCGCGCCGAACGACTCGAAACAATTGCGGAAGTATGGGAAGCGGGCCTCCCTCTTACTTAACCCGGGCTTCCCGCACGAGATAACCGATTCGCGAACCCTGGTAGAAGAAGCGGCATTCAGAAATGAATTTAAACGGCAACGACAAAGCACTAATAGGCGTGCGCGAGCCTACCTAATAATATGGTCACTAACAGTCAATTAAGCTACAGTGACAGCTGGCAGCTCGGGTGTGGAAGCGTCGGCCGACGGGAGGACGAGCGCGAGGGGGGCGGCTTATGCTGATTGGGCAGCATGCACCAGCATCGAGATTTAATAATAATAATAATAATAATATAAACAAGTCAAGTCAAGGGATGTCGTGACGCCAGTCGGATATGAGTTCCGGGCTTTAGGAGCATATCAACTAAGGGTACTGTCTCCAAAGGATTTGAGCTTCGTACGAGATATAGTTAAACGATTAGATTCAGAATAGTGAGTGCTACTATGCTTAGCCTGGTGGGGGAGTAGATCTGATAGGTAAGCTGAAGTCAAGTAATAAAAAGACCTAAAAGTTAGTGACCGAACCTTGAACTCGTTTCGCTGCTTGACTGGGACCCAGTGCAGGTCGGCGAGAAGCGGCATGATGTGGAAACTGCGACGCTCACGACAGATAAGCCTAGCTGCAGAGTTTTGCACCAACTGTATGCGCTTGATAGCACAGGCCGGTTGACCAGCATTAGCTGTCCATGAGCTAGAAAATTTATTTTTCACATTGGTAAAAAAGAAAACATACATGGTTTTACATAGGTCGTAGCTACATCAGTACGCATTCAATGCTCGTACGCACTTTTATTTCTGAAAAATTCAGAAAACTGGAGCCGCGTTGGGCGAGCCTTATGCTGAACACCCCGGCTAGTTTAGTCCCAATGGCGTAGCCTGGATATCGGTATGAGGGAAGTTCTGAGCATCAACTTCGTACATCCTGGCACAAGGTCAACGATGTTTCATTGACGTCTACTCGAAAAGCTAGTTTAACCTTCTAAACACTAATTACTTTTACTCTTAGTACTAATTCAAATGTTCACCTTAGTGATTAGCTTAAACCTTGATCATTTTTTGAGACCTTTGGCTGCCAGCCGAGGCAGCCGTTTCTCGCACTCTCATCAGAAATCCGCCCAGCTATTTTGTGAGCCTAAGGCACACCGCTCAGTAGGCCTCTTTCAACATGTATAAAGCGAATAACCTTTTTAGAAACTCTAGAGCAACCATCCCCTTAGAAAAGGACAGGCTCTCGAAAAATCGTCGTGGCGCGTGCGTGCCGAAGGCACTGGAGTGCGCCAGAAGGTACGCCGCTCTTAGAATAGACTAAGTCGACTAAGACTAGGTAGGTAAGCCTAGAAAAGCCTTAGTTTAAAATAGTGCAGTTCTTAGCTAAAATTGAAAGTCGACATGGTAGACGGAATAGTTTTAGCTGCTGAAATCGGCATCGGGTGATTGAGCTTGTCTGAACACTGGAACTTATGGGAGGCAAAAAGAACGTGCCTCGTGCCTACCTCCCAACAAAGCAAAGAACGAGAGATCGCCTCAGGAAACAACTGTACTGGCACTATAGTCATTCCCAGTGACAATATTTAAAAAGTTATCTTTGTATAGTTATTGATTAGGCGTAGAAAAATAACTATTGACATGAAGACCCGTTTATCACTGGTCTTGCGTAAGAAACATTTTCTGAAATTATTTGACGATCGATGGTAGCAAATGCCACTGATAGATCCAGCAGAGCTTGCTGAGAGGCCCAACTAAGGTCAATATTTCTGGAAAGGATTACTATCGTGTCGTTATATACCTGCGGTGAGGCTGCCTCAGTGATGGGATTTTCCCTAACTTTATTATGGGAATCTCTTATTTAGCTTAGATATTTTAGTGTATAAGTGCTTAGCAGCTTTGCCAGTACCAATAAAGTGCTACATTTTTTGAATTTTTTTTTATAGAACAGCAACGTCAGAAACGCAACTCAATAAATGACGGAAAAATATTTCAAGCTAAGAAATTTCACCCAACATTTTCAAAAGATATTTTTGATTTTAACATGCTCAATATTCTCCATCAATTTTCTTATAGCTCTTCTATATGCCAAGTGGCCCTTTCATGCAATGCTCGACACAAGTTATGGAAAGACTTCCACGTGCCTAAATACAACGGCTGCTATCAGATCGTCAGTGCTGATACTGTTTTGGACACGATTTTATTTCAAATCATTTGAACACATGTTATCTGTCACGCAATCTCCAATGCGGGACTACAGCAGCACGTGCATTATCACAACCGACAAGCGACGCGTGGCCGAGGCGAATGCAATAGTGTTTCATGCACGAGACACTGCGATCTCTTCGCTGCCTAAACACCGCTCTGAGCGTCAATATTGGGTTCTCTTTAACTTGGAGCCTCCTCAGAAATCCCGCATTTCGACTGCTTACGATGGCATTTTTAATTTGACATTGACGTACAGGAGCGACTCTGATCTGACCACTACCTATGGTCACTACGAACCGTCGTCAACGAAGCTAGCTGTGCCAGATAACATCACAAGACGTTTCCAGGACAGAAAACCGTACGCATATTGGCTGGTAAGCAACTGTGATCCACAACGACTACAATACGTCAAAGCTTTGTCAGAATTCATCCAAGTCGACACGTTTGGCGGCTGCTCTGGCTTGAAGCGATGCCCCAGAGGCGACAGAGGGTGTGAGCCGGAGCTGAGCTCCACTTACGCCTTCTATCTTGCCTTTGAGAACAGTCTGTGCCGAGACTACGTGACGGAAAAGTTATGGCGGACCCTCGCGTCTCCCGGCGGTGCGATACCAGTAGTCCTGGGTGCCCCGATGACTCACTACCAAGAAGTAGCGCCGCCGAACTCGTTCATACACGCCGACAATTTCACCTCGTTGCACGAACTAGCCAGCTTCCTCAAAAGCGTCGCCGCGAATTGGAATTCCTTCTACTACTATCATAAATGGCGAGAAATGTACGTAGTGTACAGCGGAGTAAATCTCGAACTGGCAAAAGCCACAATAACATTGTGCAACACGGTAAGAAAGACTGGGTGTCATCGGTCCCTGGCTAAGAAAAACTTGGCTCAGTGGTTTTATAGCGAATGCAAAAACAATTGGACTCGGCCGCGTTAATTAAAGGCTCGTCCTGTTCGCTCGCGAAAGCACTTGCTGTAACACGCGACACAGTTTCGTAGTTCACGAGACAGCGAGTACCTTCCTTCGCTTCCGCCATACGCTTAAATGTGCTGCTTAAATCCGGGGTAAGTGCTGCTGGAAGTTGTTCCTTTAGCGACAGTCTGTATCGGTTCGATCATATTGCACTGGACGACTGGATTTAGTTCGAATCAGTTCTTAAAAGTAACTTTCATGTAGAGACTCCGTTTGACCTTCCTGCGAGAAACAAGGGCGTAACGGGGATATTAGAAAGGAAGTGAGCTACAATCTCGTCTTTGAGGGCGGGACACAAGTCCAAGACCTTCACTCCAAAATCCGATCCGAAAGGCTGCTTTATAGCTCTAAATTTATTTCTTAACTTGCATGAATTACATAATTGTTTACCTTTATGGTAATTTTAGCTTGTTGAACGTATTGGAAGAGCTAAGAGCTCGTTGCTAAAGGTGCGCTGCCTTCCAAAAGCTTTGCTGGCCATCCTGTAAGGAATGTTGGACCCACACTATGAGAGACTGCAGCTGCAGTCACCAACGTCGGTCGCAAAGTCATATAGACCCGCGTAAAAAGATTTATTCATTTAGTACCCCGAGAAATGTGATCGACTCCTTAAAAAAGTGTTACCGCCATCTAAAAAGCGACATTGCACTAGACGTGTACGCGGAAGTCGAACTGCGCACTAACTATCTTTCCAGCCAAAGCCAAATGAGCGGTTACCCGCTTTGAAAAAACCTCGAATACTCACTGAAGCGGCTCCGCCTGACACATGTCTATAGAGTAGTTTTGTATTTCCGGTCACTCTCCTAAGTTTTGGGTAGGGAAGAGGTTACCGAGTGCGATGCCAGGTAAGAGATTTCGTTTCGTCGCATTGTCTCTTCTATATTGCAATGGTGCTCTGCTATTTCCGCCGCGCCAGCGTGTACCATCACATCACTGCTACTGTGACTCTTAGCTGTGCTTCAGATGCTTGTATCTCTTGTGCCGGTCACGCTGCTGTAACGACTAGCATTCACTAGGTGCGCTTCGCGTGCGGAAGTAATTTCGGTTCGGAGCAACTACTACCCCCACTGGTAAAGATAGCACGTGTACGTCGCAATAACATCTAAGGTTTCCGGATTTCGGTGGTTTTATGTAGGCACAATATTTTATAAAATATTCACGTGCAAGGTTGTGGTAACGTTGAAAATCGAGAAAGTAAGAACCGCTATAGCGTGGGACGGCATGGCAACTAGGCATATCAAGTCAAAGGGTAACTGGTTCTAAAGCACTGGAAGTAGCATCTAGATTAGCTTACTTGAAATGGTCAAGGTCAGTATCTCTAGTACTTTTTAGCCGCGGTACATTGCAGGGCAACTGAAAAGAGTAATCTCTTGTTAAAAATGTATATCCCTGAAAGACTTTCAAGAAAATATATATATCTCTCTCTCACTCTGTACTAAAGGTAAGAAAACAGGCGCTCGTGCTGCACTTGCGATTTTCGCTCCGACATAACGTGTGGCATCTGTGGCCTTTGCTGGATTAGAGTTTGAAAAATAGTACTGTCTTGGATATTTTGTCGACATTTTCCAGAAGTGTGGATTCTTATGGATCAGTTTAATACGAATGGAGTTTAGAATGCGTTGACGAGAAACACTATTTCTGGTCTATTGCCAAGTGTCCGCTTTTCACTTCGACAGGGTAATTAAAGGCGCCAGTGAACTCAGCAACAGTAATAATGGTTGGTGACCTCAGAATAAATATATAAGCTGTAGTGCTCGAGGCATTTTAAAAAGTGTACGTGAGGTCGCTATTTTAATAAAGGCTTTGAACAGAGCTCTCAAAACTAGTACTCAAAACTAGCTCTCAAAACTAGATTCATAATCACGAAGAAATACACGTGAATCAAACAACATTTCATTGTGCAGCAGTTGCTATGCTTTCCACATTACCGTGACCATTAATCATTTAAAGTGACTTGCTTAGGTTGTGACAAAGGATGATGCATAAAAAGTACGGGTAAAACTAGAAGCACCTCGAAGCATGCTCAGCTAGTCGTAAGAGCCGTGCAGATGATCATGGATGTCGACGTCAGCAGAGCACGGCATCAATTAAGAGCGCCCTTGACCTTAGGAATAAGGCCGTAGGGCAGCTCGAGCAAGCTGGCCGAGCAATGATTCAGCATAAAAATTGCGATGCTTTAGTTAACAATGACTGTGATACATGCGAACTAATTCATGGGACGTCCATCCCAAGCAGCCACAATCGAGGTCAGACTTATTCCGACCAGCATTGGTGGCTATCGAGCTTTGCATAAACGATCAGTCCACAAAACCAATTGAACATAGGCAAGATAAAGGCTAATGAGCTACAGCTTCAATCACTATCGGGTTAGATCTTGCATGCTTAGTGGTCTTGGTCAAATTTCTTTCAAATCAGCTAGGCAGAAAGCAGTAGAAACCCTTACTAAACTAAAGGTGAATGAACGAGCATAGGAGGCCCACCCCTCGCATAGACTTGACTACAGGGATGAGGCAAGGTTTGCAACGATGAATATCACACTTCATCTACCCGCATAGAAGCTTGATAGCACCATTTTTTGTTTGCTGCCATGTATCGAGGAAGGAGCTATCCAGCTAAGATAGCGGATCTAGAAGCCTTTCAGCGGCTTACCTTCAGCCAGCAGCTTTTTGGCATGTGTTTATAGAGAGCCACTATGTCTAGAAGATATTGTAAAGGTATTTCGTACGCCTCATGTGCGCCTCGCCTAAGCAGGGCCGAATTTCAGCAATGTAATGCAACTGAAAGTAGGCCAACTTGACTGTAGAGCTGATGTGGTCGTCTTGCAAGAGGTCACTTTGAACAGTGCACCTAGATTCCGTGCAGGTGCAACAGGAGATGTGCCTGCAGAGCGAATGTTTAGAGTCAAGCTTTCCGAATTCTTGGTCACACTCATTCGGCTTGCAACTAGCCAGTTGGTTTTACTGTCGTTCGATTTGTGAAAGCTTGCTACCATCCATGTGCAGATGTCAGGAGTACATAAAAAAAGGGATTTGAGCAAGTTCAGCTTGCCGGAGGGCTGAGAGGGATCAAAGCACAAGGTACAACATGGCTGTCATCTGCATACAAGTTAAAGCCTATGTAATGTAATGTATCTCCGTCTGTAACTCCACAAAGTCATAAAGACCACGTGGGTGTTACGCAGGAGAGTTTTGTATAGCTCACTCACAGCCTAAGCGGCTTTCGGTACGCATTCGGTAGCCAACAGACTTCGTCTCACGCAACAAAGAGAAAAAGGGAAGCATAGCAGAGTCAGGAGAGCAGTTGAGGTAGTGATTAGCATAGAAGTAGCAGTTCAGGACCGCTGAAAAGGATGAGCCATACCCGGCAGTAGGAGAGTAGTTGCCGTTGCGCAAGAATTGTGGAAGTGAGTTCCACAGTCTAGCACCTGCAGAGCTAAAGCTTTTGTCGCCAACTGTCTTTAAGCGGAGAAATGGGACAGCTAATTTGTTGTCCACACAGTACCTCAGGGCGCGAACAGGCTGAAACTGATGCAGCAGTTCAGCTAGGTACGAAGGAGCCAAGCCGTGGCGGGCCTTGTGCGTCAGCGTAAGAACTTTGCTCTGTATCCTTTGCTCAACCGGCAACCATCCTAGCTCTTCCAGCAAAGGTGACAAGTGCTTAAACCGCTGGGACTAAGACAGAACTTAAAAGCTAGTTAAATTGTTTACAAGCCACTGAGGGAGACAGCTCCTAATCTTGGATAGGGATCAGACGTGATGGCTAGCTGTAGAAGCAGTCTTCTGAATGAAGCTTTTACAATTGAGGCAGCTGTCGAAAACGACACCTAAATTTCGAGCACATGGTGATAGTCGCACAATTGCATCACCTATTGGAACAGCAAAGCCTTTTAATCCAGCCACTCGCTTAGGGCGTCCTATGAGCAGCAGTTCGGTTGTATCATCATTTACTTTCAGAATGTTTTCCGACATCCAGGATCGAATATCGGCAAGGCAAGCATTCAGTTTCTCAGTTGTTGCAGCAGATTCCGACGATTTGAATGACAAATAAAGCTGAGTATTATCGGCATGAAAGTGACATCCTATTCAATGGGTCGTAATCACTTTTTCCAGAGGTTGTGTATAAATGAAGAGCAGCAAGGAACCGAGTACAGACCCTTGAGGGACTCCACATATGACCCTTCTGGTGTGTGAGACCTGACCCCCACACGACACGTATTGAACACGATCAGACAAGTACGATTTAAACCACGCCAGTGCTTCATCTGCCAGACCGATCGTTGTTCTCAATCAATCAAGCAGAACTTCGTGATCAATGGTGTCGAAGGCAGAAGACAGATCTTGCAGAGCTAGGGCAGTGAAACTGCCGTCGTCGTTGCCACCTAAAATTTCATTGTTAACACTGAGAAGAGCAGTTTCAGTGGAGTGCTGCCTCTTGAACCCTGATTGAAATGTTTCTGATATTCTATTATTTTCAATATTTCTACCAGCTGCTCTGCAATAATTTTTTCAAGAATCTTTGACAAGAAAGGCAGAAGGGAAACTGGGCGATAGTTTACAAGAACTTCTGTATCTAATCCAGGTTTTTTAAGTATGGCTCGAACGATTGCCGATTTGAAGTACTTGAGGACGACCCAATTTCCCAGAGAAGCATTAAAAATCTTGGTTGTGGCAGGGCTAAGTTGGTCTGCCAGTGAAGACCACAGAGAGGAAGGTATAGGGTCTTCAGGAGACGAGCTCTTTTTGCTAGACCTTATTAAGGCAGCCACATCACAGGCAGAAACATCGGAGAACCTTTAAGGAAGGTCTTAGGTTGAGGAACGGCGATTGCTTTGGTCGGAGGGGGCTTAATGGAGGCACGAATGTGCACAATTTTTTCAGTAAAGAAGGCTGAAAACTGTTCAGCTGAGCCCTTAATATCTGGAGAGTCAGACCTCACAGCATTGGCCAGTAAATGGTTTACTGTCTTATAAATCTGTTTAGTGTCCGAATGGCAGGAATTCAGCTTTCTAATGAAAAGAGAAGCCCTGGTTTTTTAAGCTTTCGGGTGTAAACTCGAAGGAAGTCTTTAAAATTGACTAGGTCTGCCTCAGACCCCGATTTCTTGAAACGACGTTCTAGCCTGCGCTTAACCCGGCGCATCTTAAGGAGTTTTTTTGTAAATTGAAAGGAATCTCCATGAATTTGAACACGGATAGAGCGAACGGGAGAATGCTTGTCAAGAGCACTCCGGAGTGTCATGTTCATCGCATCAGTGAGGGTATCGAGGCTGCCAGTCGAGTCTGAATGCAGATCAAGAAGACCTGCATGAAAAACAGATTTCAAAAACTTTTCCACGTCAATGCTTTGTAAGTTACGTCGTTTTGCATATTCGACATTGCCCTGTACGTACGAGGGAGCAGGAACAGTAAAAGAGACCGAACAATGATCTGAGAGGGTCAGTGGGCACACCACAAAGTCATTGGGGAGGACATCCTTAGTGATCACGAGATCTAGAATGTGGCCACCGACGTGGGTGCTATGATTAACGTGTTGGGCCATACCAAAATTCTCCAGACAGTCAAGAAATGAGCGGACCTGGCTGTTGCTAGGGTTGTCAACGTGAATATTGAAGTCTCCTACAATCAGTAACGGCCTGTCACACACAAATATTTTAGCGAGGAACTCTGAAAACTCCTCTATAAACAAGTTTAGACAGCCAGAGGGAGGCCGGTATATCACAACAGTGAGAGGCATTGTTTTTGATGAAAACCTGATAGCAACCGATTCAAACGATGACCCATGCGAGAAACTGCACTTTTTATAGCCAAACGATTCGCGAACAACAATCGCAACCCCGCCACCAACCTTGCCAGAACGCATGGACTGATAGAATTTGAACCCGTGTGGGGTTGTCTCAGAAATACAGCTACTGGGGCAAAGCGTCATCCAGGTTTCGGTAAGCAGAAATGCATCTAGCTTCTCTTGGACCACCTGATCGCGGACAAGTAACCCCTTGGTTTTTAGCGAGCGGACATTTAGTAGGCAGAATTTAAGAGGCTGTCCAACAACTGGGCGACGGCGATGAAGTGGCTTTTATTCTCTACCGTTTGCGTCCGGCCCGGCGGACGCTGGCTCTTCGAATTTGAATTGGACCTTGGTAACGGCCTTCGGACGACGTTTCACAACGTGCTGGGCTGCGGCGGGTGGGCTACTACCGCAACGAGTACTATTCAGCGCTTTAAACTTACGAGTCATAGGTTTGATAGCCGAGCTGTTGATAGGGCGAACGCAGGATGCAGGAAGGTTCTTACTGACCCGCCGGAGAAGGCCCGCCGGTAGGTATCGACTAATGGTGACATCGCATCTTATGCTTAGCAGGTCCTGTTTTGTGTAGCATATCCGAGCCTAGATTGAGCTTGGCAATCGTATCGACAAGACGGAAAGAATAAACAGTGAAAAGAAGCAGACCTATGGCAATGGCCCGAGATTACACATATTTCAGTGATTCCTTGGACGATCGTTGTCCGTTCTGAAGTCTTCCACTAAGACAGGACCCAAACTATTGCAGTGCATCGCCAGTGATGCCCAGCCGAGATGACAAGGGCTCGAGAAGGACTTGGTGATCAATAGTATCAGAGCCGGAAAAGGCATTAATTGCTAAAAGTGTAATCGTGCTCTACCGGTGGACCGTGCGATGCAGCCCTGTAGTGCGTTAAAAAACACAAGCGGCCACAAGTGGCCACTGAAAGCGACAGTCTCTTATTGGTGGGTCAATAGCGGTTACGCCCTGGCACAAGAGCTTTATGGTTCTCGAACCTGTCTTACGGAATTAACTACTCGAATTCCCGAAGCACGAGTATAACTGCTATCGTTACTGATTTTTCCGACCCCGAAGGCGAGCAACTACAGTGTAACAAGGTACGAGCGGCAAACTAAAACACAACTGCCCAGTCCAAGTTACACTTGGCTGTTCGTCGCCGTAGGTTCGAGCTTTCCTGCTCTCAAAGCTTAATCTTTCGCATGAGCTACTGAAACTGCAGCCCCGAGCTTTGTCAGTCTATTCTCTCTTCTATTCTCTCCGTCTGAACTCCTGAACTCGTGCGTAGTGGCTATTCTCTCGGATGCAACTCTTGGTATCCATTTTCAGGCTTATTCATTTCCGCCTGTAGCCTAATAAATGGTTCCAGCGCTAGCTCGCCATCGTCGCGCTATTTGCCTAATGAAGCATACTAGTCGATGCCCATCCTAATCGCATTGTCTGCCCAAAGCTCCATTCTAACCTGGGCGTGTCGTTCTGTGAGATTACCCCTCGCTCCGATCTGGTTAACTAATGGGTCCCATACCCGGATGGCTGCATCTGCTCGTTACCGTTTGTCTAGGTGCTCTAGAGGCGACTTACCAAGTGTCACCATGGCAAGGGTTCGTCTTGCTGCTAACCTGAGAGCTTCCCCTCTGCTTTGCTCTCCCTCCTTCTCCGCGAGATACGACCTCGTATCTGATCCGGAGTTTGGCATTAAAAAACCACAGGTTTGAAACAAATCCTACAGAGGGGGCGGTCCTTGGTATGGGAGCCGTAAGAAGAATGGAAATGTTTATGCCCGAATTCAAGGGCCTCGCTCTCGCTTGTCCTCGCTTTCGTTGAGAACGCGCGTGCGCTGTGCCCTCACCGAGCATACAGCCTCCGTGAGCGACTACGGATGCACCATCCAAAACCTAATGAAGACGCTGCCGTGTGCAGTGCAGGAGTGCAGTGTGTCGACGCTCGGTGAGGCTGGAGAGCCGAATAAGCCAACAAATCTGAAAGTGAAGATCTCTCGACCGCTCGAGAAAAAAAAGGGAAAGTTCTCCCTCCCTCTAGGATCTCAGTCCGTCGCACGACCAACGCAACGCAGTTTCTTTTCTACTCTTCTTCTTTTTCCTCTTCGTTCTCTTCTTTTCTTACTTTTCTAGTTACCTTTCTTAGCTTCACGTTTCATACTGGCTATGTCTTCGGAAGGAAGCGAAATCCGAGCATCGAAGTTCTGATCTAGGAAAATTCAATCGCAGTAGAACTATAGGCCAATTATATCAACGCTTCAACGCTGAGAACCCCAGAATTACTCTAGAAGTGAAGGAATGGCTTGCTTAGTGATGCGATTGCCATTCCTGGAAGCCTAATATGTCGGATGCGGAACTCAACGACATACGTTTTGTCTTATACCAACACCGGACTGACGGCAACGTAGTCTAACACCCTGAAATATTCGATGTCAGTCTAGAGGAGTTCTTAGCAATTGCAGAATTCGTCCAGACAAATTTCGGACTACACCCCCTTGCGACATGTGAGTGAAAGGATGACAACGGCTTAGCATGAAAAACACTGCCAGTTTTTGATCAAAATAAGTCTATCTGCTGAGGTCCAATAGGCACGCAAGAAGGCTGGAATAATGTGCAACTAAATCAATCATACATTCCAAATTTGTAAGGTGATAGGATCATTATTTTAGAAGGTATGACATAATGGGGGTATAGCCATATTAAATCTTTATGCATTGCCAAATGTTTCTTCCGTGTCACAGGGCACTGTGCTTGAAGTGCAAGCTCATCCTTTCAACCAATGGTGCTCGTGCAAATTTTGAGCAATTAATGGTAATCGACAGAACGGCCTGGGCCTTAACTCCAACCCGCGCCTAATCGGCGATACATTGGCTATGAGAAGCTCCAATTGTTATTGCATATAACATTTTGCTGCGTCCAAAGTTAAACCATGGCAATTTAAGCTGCTTTACTCGTCAACTGTCAGCAATGCACGGCAATCGATAGCCATGGTTGGTGCCAATGCCGCAATCTGTGTAAAGTTGATAAGGTTGGCTGCAAGAAACTGCAACTCTCATTCCACGTAACATGTAACTGCGCCCGTATGTCACCCATTTTGCACGTTCAGTCGACGGCAATGCACGGCAGCAGATGGAAACGGCCCGGGAAAATACGCCAATCCATAACGGTCCATTACAAATAGACTGACAGTTGATGAGAGAAGCTCTAACTTTTCTCGCGTATTGCAGTATACTGAATTAAAAGTGTAACCACGTCCTTTTAAACAATCGATAGCGAAAAATCTAGGGCAGTACACTGCAAACGACGGCAACGGCCCGGCTCCTGCCGCAATCCATTTAAAATTATCTAGAAATCGGCTGTTCGAAGCTCCAATTATCATGCCAAATAACCTTCCCTGTTGGCACGAATGCTTACAACGCAGTGTGAGCGTCAATTTCGGACAATGAATGGCAATCAAGGGCAGTGAATGGCCCGTAAAAATGCGGCAATCTGTAACACTCCGTTACAATTAGACACAAAACTGGCTGGAGAACATCCAACTGTTCTTGCTTAGTACAGAACGTTGTATTTAAAGTGTAACCGCATGCCTTCAACTAATCGCGAACGTACAATCGAGGGCGATGCGCGGTAATTGACGGCAACGGCCCGGGAACATACGGAAATCCACAAAGCACCGTCACAAATTAATGGAAATTTTCTGGGCGATGCTCCCGTTTAGATTTCTCTTTGTGTGATAGTCTATTTCTGGTGCTCCCTGGAAACGCAATTTTGTGTGCTAGCTTTCGGTCAGTGCATTTCAGTCAACAGAGGTGACCCTTGCCAATGCAGCAATCTACTGCAATCCGACGCAAATCAATCACAGATTGGCTGTGCAAGCTAATGTTATACATCGGGTATGAAAGCGAACTCTTTTTTAGGCGTTTTTCTTCCGTTTCAATCCAATATATGCGTTCAATTTCGGGCAATGAACAACAATCAATTGCTAATCCTTGAGAAAATCCTGCAATTCGTCACAATCTTTTAAAAATAAATCATCCAGCAAGTGGCTACTGGAAGCTTTCATTCTCATGGCATAGTTGCACTTTCCATTCTATAAATTTTAAGGCAATCCGAAAATGTCGGTGTCATTTCGCACATTTATTGCTGAGTATTGCTCAGCATTGGTCATCCTATGCTCTTCCAATACCGTACTGCTTAAGCTGTAGGTCCACGGTGTGCTTCTCACAACCGCCGTAGACCAACTCCAGTTGACCGATCAACCTAGGCCCACAGAAAATAGGTACGACAAATGATCGATTCCTAGAGCTCACTTGCTGGCCAAGGATGCATTAATGACATCCGCACATGGATGGCAGCAAATTTTCTAAAACTTAACGATGATAAAACTAACTTACTAGTTATGGGCAAACCCAGTGTGATCAAGAGATTGGAAAGGCTGACTCTCAAAATTGGCTCTGCCAGCATATCTCCTGTCAAATCAGCTCGGAATCTAGGTGTCATATTCCAAAGCGACCTCTCGTTAGACGACCACATCTGCTCCACAGTCAAATCAGCCTATTTTCAGCTTCATAACATTGCTAAAATTCGGGCTTGTTTAGATAAAGATACCACGTCAAAGTTAGTTCATGCATTCGTGACATCCCGTCTCGACTTCTGCAACTCACTGCTTACTGGCCTATCAGCATGTGCGATCAGGCGATTGCAGCTTGTGCAAAACTCTGCAGCTAGGCTTGTCTGTCGTGAGCGTCGCAGTTGCCACATTACTCCACTTCTCGCCGACCTGCACTGGCTACCAGTCAAGCAACGGATTGACTTCAAGGTTTTGTCGCTCACTTTTAGGTCCCTTCATTCTATGGCTCCAGCCTATCTGTCAGATATACTACCCCATCAGGCCAAGCATCGTACCACTCGCTTCTCGGAATCCAACAGTCTAGAAATACCTCATACAAACCTCACATCCTTTGGAGACCGTGCATTTAGTTCATATGCTCCCAAAGCCTGGAACTCCCTCCAGACCTGCGTCAGAACATCCCCTGACCTGACCACATTTAAAAAGAACTTAAAAACACACCTATTTATGACAGCATTTAGTGGGTCCCTGTGATTCGTCCTTGATGTGCTTATGCGTGCTGACACTGTGCATGCTGCCACTAACCACATTTGCATGCTGACCCTGTGCATGTCACCCCTAACCATGTTATTCATTTTGTTCGTTTATCAAGCATGATATTACTTACCATTCAATCGCATTTACCTTTGCAGAAAATGTAAAGCGCCTAGAGAGAGATTGAATTCTCTGAGGGCGCTTTATCAAGTGCATTATTATTATTATTATTGCTAAAATTCGATCCTGCTGAGAGGAGCCGCGAAGAAGGCGCACAAAATACATCGATTGTATCCTTCTAGACACGGCGCCTCTCTATAAATACATGCCAAAAAGATGCTCGCTGAAGATGCGCCGCCGAAAGGCTTCTAGACTCGCCATCTTAGCTGGATAGCCCCTTCCTTGATACATGGAAGCATCAGGAAAATGATGCTATGAGGTTTCTGTGCAGGTAGATAAAGTGGGATGTTGCTGGATAGAAAAGGGGCATTTTACTCGACCCATTCAGCCAAGCTTACGTCGGGTGTGGGGGCGGATGGGCTTCCTTCACCCATTCCTCTTAGTTTAGTTATGGTGTCTACTGCTTCCTGCCAGCAGGTGGCCTTGCCACGTGCAACAGACTTGTCACCGACGCGAAGATAGTAATAGCAAATTAAAGATACGCCGTGACCCAGAACAACCTTCGTCTCATGCAGAGTAAAGGAAATGTAATCATACACTTCTCACGGTGCTGTTACCCCTGGAAATAGCGGATGCCAAGAAATCCGTAGTTCCGTTAGCATCGCTCGCACAGTTCATTTACGGTCGAACCGGATCCGAAGATTGGTGATTTTCATCCGCATTCTTGGCATCAAGGTAAATAGGGTTACATTTACTATGACTTGAATGAACTTGAAATATTTTATCGCTAGTTATTACGAGGGCACATCTGCCAAGAGTCAAGCACCTTACAGGAGACAAAGCTGTTAGCTGGGTCCTAAGGAAATTTAGTTAGTCAAGGTTGTAGCTGCTTTGAAAGAGCTTTGACCCAGACCATTAGGCTTGCAAGATCTACCCTGACAGTGATTGAAGCTGTGACTTATTAGCCTTTATCTCGCTTACGCTCGATAGGTTTCGTCGACTGATCGTTTATGCAAACGCAGCCCGATAGCAATCGATGCTGGTCGGAATTAGTCTGACCTTGATTGTGGGTGCTTGGGATTGGCGGGTCCTGAATTACTATGATTTGAAGAAGCCCATGTATCACAGTCATTGGTAACTAAAGCATTGCAATGTTTTATACATGGCCAGTGCTCAGCCTGCTTGCTCGAGCCCTGCGGCTTTATTCCTAAGGTCAAGGGCGTTCTTGATTGCTGCCTTGCTCTGCTGACGTTGGTATCAGGACGCATCGGCACAGCTTTAACGACTAGTTGAGCGTGCTTCGAAGCGCTATTAGTTCCACCAGCATTTTTTATGCACCATCCTATGTCATAACCTTAATAGGTCACCTTAATTTTTAACTGCCACGCGAACGTCGGAAGCACAGCATCTGCTGCTGTGTCGTTTGATTCTCCTCAATTTTTTGGTGAATACCAACTGTTTTGTAAAGCTCAATTACAGTTTTTAATAAAATAGCGAAACGTTTTAGAATGCCTCGAGCACTTCAGCTTTAATATTTATTCTGAGGTTACCAACCATAGTTGCGGCGTTCGCTTGCGCCTTTTATTACTCTGTCGAAGAGAAAAGCGGACACTTGGCAACAGATCAGAAATATTGTTTCTTGCTAATGCATTCCATAGTCCATTAATACAACAATGAACCATAAGAATCCACGCTGCTGAAAAAAATCTCAACGAAATTTACGAGATGGCACTATTTTTTCAAACTCTTATCCAACAATGGTCACCGGTGCTACACGTCGCATCGGAGTGCCAATCGCAAGTGTAGGGCTTACGCAAGATTTGTGGCCTTTCGCACATTTAGCATAGAGTATATATATATATCTTTTAAAAAACGGGTTTCATGAATAGAAATGTTAAACGTGAAATTGCTCTTTGCCGCTGCCCTACGACGCACCTCGGCTAAAAATTACTAGAGGCCCTGACCTTGACGAGTTTATTAAGCGAGCTAATCCACCTGCTACTTTCAGTGCATACGAAGCCAGTTACACTTTGACTTGACATGCCTAGTTGCCATACCGTCCCGCACTATAGCGGTTCTTACTTTCTTTATTTTCCAGTTATCACAACGTTATTCACGATTATTTTCTAAATAAATATGCCCGAATAAAGTCGCCAAAATCCGGCAACCTCAGATGATGTTGCGACGCAAACGTGTCATCGTTACGAAAGCGGGTAGTAATTGCTCCGGGACGAAATTACTTCCGCAAGCGTCTGAAGCTAAGAGTCGCATTGGTAGGGATGTGATGGTGCACACTGATGCGGCGGCAATAGCAGAGCACCGTTGCGATATAGAAGAGACAGCGCGACATAACTAAATCTCTCATCTGGCAGAGTACTTGGTAGCCTCTTCCCTACCCAAAACTCTGGAGGGTGAATGGCGGAAATGCAAGGTAAATCTATAGAACCTCTTCAGGTGGAGCCGCTTCAGCGATCATTCAATGTGTTTTTTCTCAGCCGGGTAGCCGCTCATTTGGATGGGGCTGGAAAGACAGTTAGTGCGGGGCTCTACTCCCGCGTGCACGCTTAGTGTAATGTCGGTTTCCAGATGTCGGTAGCACTTTGTTAAGGATTCAATCGCATCCCTCGAAATTTTAAATAGACAGATCTTTTTACGCGGGTGTATACGAGCATGCGGCCGAGATGGGTGCCTGCAGCTGCAGTTTCTCAAAGTGCGGGTACAAGCTTCTTTACAGGATGGCCAGCGAAGCTTTCGGACGTCATCGAACCTTTATCAAGGAGCTTCCAGCCCTTCCAAGACGTTTGACGAGCTACCCTAAAAGTGAACGATTATATTACTCAAGAGAGTTAAAAAAGACCGTTAGAGGGAATTGGAATTAGGGCTCAGTGTAGTCGATTTCTCGCCGATCGGCCACGGAATTTGGCATTGGCCCCGGCCTTGCTTTCGATTACCGTGCATCGTCGACAATCAACGGGCAAATAAAGGTTGACAGTTCTACGGTTTTATTTTGAACGCAGCGAAAGATTCTATGCATCGACAATTTCAGCTTTGCGCAGCCGTTTTGTGGTCGGTTTGCCACGGATTGTGGTGGATTGCTGCTTCGAGCCGAGCCGTTGCCGTGGATTGCCATGCATTGCCTGAGGTTTAAGAGCGACATTGATTAAAATGATGTGCTTGACTTTAATGTGCTTTGTAATAAGCATTCATAATTTGAGCACTGGAAAACCGATTTTGGGGCCTTTTGTATCGAATAGCTGTAGATTGCGGCATAGACCCGGGCCATTGCCATCCGTTGCTGCAGAATGGTGAGGCAATCGTCGTGAACCGAAGATTAGAGCAATTCGCAATTAATATTTAGAGCTTAAAGTGTACGCATTATGGTCGTTTTACGGCGGATTGCGGTGGATTGCGATATGGAACCGGGCCATTGCAGTCGGTTCGGGTATATTGCTGCAGAACGGTAGAGGCAATTACAGTGAAATTATGCGAGTACACAATAACTGAAGATTAGAGCAGCGTGCAATAATTACTAGAGCTTTTTGCGGACGCGTTCTGGTCGCTTCGCACCGGATTGCAGCGGGTTGCGGATTATTGCGGTATGGGACCGGGCTCTGGCAGTCGATTGTACAGCATTGCATGAAACGCGTGTGCACGCCGGAGCGAACATTTGTGAGTGCACTTTGAACTGAGTGCAGTCTCATATGCAATGTAAATTAAAGCTCCACGGAGGTAATTTGAGGATGATTTGCAGTCGACTAGAGTGGGTTTCGGTATTTTCGCAGGTCCTTCTCGGCGATTGCCTCGCATTGCCGTATTTCGCGGATGCACAATATTTTATTTTAAGTGAATGTGCTGACAATATAGTGCGCTTTAGTATGCAACAGAAACTCGAGCTCGGCGCAATATATTTCTAGTCGTTTTGCGGTGGACGCGGTGGATTGAAGTGGATATCAGTATTGGCACTATTGCAGTCGATTGCAGAGCATTGAACGAGAACGGCAGTGCCGATGCAAGCGAAATTTTATCAGTGCAATTTTTGCAGAGGGCACTGCCATATGCAATTGTAAAAGAACATTTTCGAACGGGATTTCTTTTTGCGTGGTGGAATGCAATGGATTGAGGTGGATTGCGGATTTAGTCTGGTCCGTTGCAATATTATTTAAGTACACTTAATGAGAAGGCGTAAGAGGAATTACGCGAAAATTTCCGGGTACATTTTACGTGTAGCGTAGTTGTATATTCCAAACTGTTTGGGCTTTTCGCTGTTGATTTGTGTTTGATTTGAGGTGAACTATAGTGGATTGAGGTGGATTGGAACAGAGGCCTCCGTCGTTGCAGCTCGTTTGCATATGTGCACGTGTGCACAATGACGTGAAATTTCGTGGATAGATAAAATCAAACGTGTACTTCAATATCCGCCGAAAAATCGAGCTGGGCAACGCCAATGTTCGGTTGATTTTAGCCTTATTAAAGTGGATTGCAGTAATTCGTCATAAACGGCTACCGACCCGGCAGGAGTTCCGGCGCTAAGGCGCCATACCCGCGAAGCAGCTGCTTCGCGAAACCTTCTCTTCGTCAAGTGCGATTTAGCGCTCTTCTAGATCGCGACCAGTTGCAGCAAAATTAGTGAGATTTTTGAGGTTCGACTGCAGGAGACCGTCCGCTAGGCCGGAGGTCGGAGCAATAGCTCCGAACCGTCTAACACCGGCACCCAAGCGCTTAATCGAAAAGGTTGCAAGTGTTACGAGTCAAAGCTAAATTAAGTTAAGTAATAAAGTTTACTAAATATAACAAGCTGGATGGTACTGCTGCTCTTCCGGCGGACTGTCCATGCGCCGAACAACAACGGGCACCGAAAGTGGCAGAGTGATTTTATTGTGGGGTGGTTAGTAGCAGTTTCGCGCCCATTCAAGCTCTTTATGTGGGGCTCATCTGTAACACGGAGTTTACTACGCGATTTCCCGAAGCCAGAGTATATATAGCAAACCTACCGCATTCCTGTGATCACTAGCGATGGTCCCAACTCCGACACCGAATCGCTACAGTGCAACAAGATACGAGTGACAAATTGAGTAGCCGGCAGAACACACAACTGCTCAGTCCAAGTTACACTTGTCGCCGTAGGTTCAAGCTCTCGTGCTCATAAAGCGTAGTCTCTTGCATGAGCTACTGAAGCTGCAACCCAAGCTCAGTCAGTCGTCTCCCTGTTATTCTATCCAATGTGAACTCCTGAACTCGTGCGTAGCTGCTATTCTCTCGGATGTAACTCGTGTCCATTCTCAAGCTTATTCATTTCCACCTGTCGCCTATTAGATGAATCCTGCGGCAGCTTGCCATCATCGCACTATTCAACTAATAAAGCACATTAGTCGGTGATAGCTCAACCGCGTCGTCTGCTCAAAGCTCCATTCCATCCTGAGCATTTCGCGATGTGACCTCGCTTCGCGCTGGATCCCCTACCCGGGTTCTGCTTGGCTACATCCGTTCGATACGGGTTACTTTAGGTGCTCTAAGTGCTAAGGTAAGGGCTCGCTCGAATCGGCGCTAGCCCGAGAGCTGCCCCTGTGCAAAAGGACCTCCGAGGGCTGCTTTACAACGAAGCCAGGATAGTTGGTCTGCCTGGCAGCACACGAAAGCAGTACATAGTGAAACATTCATGTTTTTACTGGCATGTAACGAGCCCTCTACAATCGCACACGCCCAAGCAGTGCGTGCATGCAGCAGCAGCTAAAGAGCAGCAGCAGCAGCAAAGGACTCATCTTGCCTAGCTGAATTAGTGCGGACGATCGTCGTTCCCATTTTCGCTGTCCGCGAATCCGGATAGCCCGAGTGTGACCACCAGTTGACGGCTTTCGGATTTTGTCTGAAAGTAGGTTGGCAAACCTGAATTGTTGCATAGGTCCAATCGAGGTCAGAGTGCCGTACCGCGGTGGCGCAACGACGATTGGTAGTAGTCGCTCAAGGATCGCAAGGGTCGGATCCGAGAGATCGAAGCTACGAATGAAGGTGTACGCGGACTCAGCAACCTGAGAACGCGTTCAGTAGAATTTGAGCTGCAAGGGCGAAATTACTGACTGGCTGGCTAGATACGGATTAGAGCGTGAGGCAGACAACTGGGTCATTGGACCACTGGAACCTGGTCGGGTTAAGTTTTACCACAACGCCAATTTTCAGACACGCTGAGTACGCCCTTAATCGCCAGCGCCCTTAGTCACCCGAACCGGTCTTGCGATAAATAGATCTCATTTGTTCTTCAGTGGCACGTGATCTCAGAATAGCGGCGGAAGTATGTCTTATCCAGATTGCTGCTTCCATGAACGCACAAGCTCCTCGTTGACCAGACGTATAATTCGGATGCGTGTGTCAAACGTTGCAAGTAAGTTCCAGAGATGCTTTAGAGCTAATCTCTCCACAGTGTTTGAATTGTTTCGAGTACAACGAAATCTTCTCACGAACGATGACTTATCTAGAGACTTTCTGCTAGTTCTGTTGGATCTCGCGGCAGCGTTTGATGCTAGCGATCAAAAAGTGCTTCTTGAGTGACTGTATCTTGCCTGGGAATAACTGGCAATGCGACGTGATGGTTAAATTTATATATCTTTGCAGCAAATGTAAAGCGCCTAGAAAGAGATTAAGTTCTCTGAGGGCGCTTTATCAAGTGCATTATTATAATTATTATCATTATCTTAGTGGTGTATTTCAGAGCGTAAATGTCAATGACCAGCATCATCCGAGGAACCTTAGAAGCCGCTCCGCTGTACTGTCGACTTGAATTATGCTGCCATCGTAATAGTGCCGGGTTAAGGTCATATTGGCTCAGCCTGCATTATTGTGTGAGCTACCCTTTAAGTACCCGGAATATACGTGGACGGTACTCAATGTTACTTCTGGCGCTAGCAATTTCGGCAAGAGAT